>JAXGGA010009558.1:0-50911 GCA_038373865.1 Uloborus plumipes
AAGTTGGCAAACAGAACATAATACTCAAGTCGATTTATTTTCCTATTTAACACTTTAAATACTACTATTTCTTAAGTAGTAAAGTAACTGTTTAAAAAAATTTGCAATCCAGGATTCAGATGAAATTCAAAATACTATAAACTTTCAATACAGGCAAGCAAACAAGATACAATAAACCATAAACCTCTGTTCGTTCTTTTATAGAGTTTGTTTTTAAAAAGATGTGAATGTGAAAAAAGTGTTTAAGTTCTGGAAAAAAAAACTTTCAAAAGAAATTATTGGCTATTTACTGTTTTGCAAATAGTGACAATTTTCAACCGGAAACGTGTGGGCTCTTTTGTTAAACTTTAATCTTTTATTCAACATAATTGCGTTACTTCAGTTCTCAATGTATCCCGATTTTTTCTTCGCTGTCTTCGTTTCAAATTACTTCAATATCCGGCTTGATTTTCAGCTAAGACGTTAAAAAAAAGAGATTCCTCTTTTATACATTCACTATTTAAGGAAAACTAAGAGCATTAAATGTTTTGACGCAAAACATTTAAATTGCTTGAACTCGAATAAATAAAGAAAGTTAAAATAAACAGAAAGGAATAAGTTTTTATGTTCTTAGAACAGTTAAGCATTCTTTCTAACAAAACTTCGGTAAGGCCAATTGATTGCGTAAATTAATTTCAGGAGTTAAGCGAACATTTAAAAATAATACGAATTCTGAACAAATCAATTTTCTCGCGTAAAATGTAAAGAAAATAAAAGTAATATGAAAAGAAAGACCTTACAGCTAGAATCAAAGACATATTTTAAAATTTACTTAAATTACACTTCACAAAGTTCAGAAAGTTCACAGAATGATTCAGGGAAAAGTTCTCTAGCTGCACGGGTATTGGACACCTTCCTGAATAAAGCACATGTACTTTTAAAAAAGTTTCCTAAATTGCTGCACGTTAAATGAATACAGACATCTCACTGTTGTGAAAAATATGTTTAGCAACTAGTTTCAAAATAAATGGAATTATTTCATTAAGTACAACCCCTTCAGCACAACTGTGGCCTGTCCGTATTGTATAAACCTCGCATGAAGTCAAATCGCAGTCTCTGAGTAATAGCTTTATTCGACTTGAAGGCGTATAAACGATTCGTTATTCGCTTACAATTCTGCATTCGCTTTGGCCCTATTTGCTAAAATGCGTTAGCAGTTTTCGTGGTAAATCAGGATGGTTCCAAGCAGTTACCAGAAACAAAAGTAAAATTATTGGAAGCTTCTTAATCTACTTATATTAAAAACTGAGTATCTTTCTATCTATCCTTCTTTCTTTCTAACTATCTATGTCACGCTTCTTTCTCCTGAATGCCAATGAACGGAAAGTCGAACCAGGTACCGATAGATAGGTAAACTTTCAGGCTTCATTAGTTTTAATTTATATTATTGTACAATTTTAATTAACAAATATATCAATTAATAAGTAGCCAAATTTAAAGCGATAAGCCTATTAAATGATTAAATATGAAATCCATTGTGGCAAAACGTGGTTGCTATGAAACAGTAATAACAATGATAATGAGAATTTATAATGAAGGCTTTACTGAATCAAATATGAAACTCATTAGCGGGTCACGTACGTTGTAGTTTTATCGCTAGCTACTTGTAATTTTTTGAAATATATTATTAGTTGAAAAGCCATCTACTTATATTAAAAATTGAGTATTTATGTCTGCTTCTTTCCTTTGAGCAAGTTGAACTTACTTAAACTGTCCTCACCATCTTGAAGGCGCGAGGTGCCCGTGCAATATCTCAATAATTCGAATGATTTTTTGATGCAGGAAAAAAGAAAAGGCGCGAAAGCGGCTTTTTTGTTTTTTCCTTACTTGTTTTTGTCTTCTTAAAAGCATTTTCTTTTTGTACGGCTGCTGGTCCATTCCGTTTTCTTTTCTTTTATTCATTCTTTTTGCTGCTTTTCCTGTTCTTTTTTTTCAATAGCTGCTCTAAAACTCTCAGAAATTATAAAAAATGTTTTTTTGTCTATCCTACTAATAAATTTTCTTTTATGTTTTGGCGCATTTTGTTGGTAATTATCAATAAATTTGCTACAATGAGTATTTTCGTTTGAAGTAGATGGCATACGCAAATTTATTGGAGTTTTCAGAGGAAAGACAGAAAGTATTTCAGTAGTGGTAGAGTTGTTTTCAGAAAGATCATTTTGAAAAAAAGTGCCGAGCTTTGTACGATGGCCATGCATTATTTAAAACTCCCTTCTGATATTTCGGTGCTTTTATCTTGTTCATCATTTCGCCTCCAAAAATATTTTGGAAGTCTTCTATAGACATGAGCTTATTTCATACATTAAACTATTCTTCTAATTTTTCTGTTTCTAAACATTTTGAGTTTTCAGTATCGTTCTCATCATAGGGGGCCAATTACTATAATTTTCTGCAAATACTGTTACAGTTATTGACCAAAAAAAAAATTTTTTTTTTCAAAATATATTGTTATACTACACCTCAAATTCACTTATTAGTCATCATAATTAATAACTGTCACACGATTTTAAAAGCTGTAAATACATTGAGTTCTTTTAAAATGTCTCATAAAAAACATAGTCTTAACGTTTTCTTAAAAAACGACCTGTTTTTATTAGACTCCAAGAAATCACAAATCGCAAAAGGACTTAAATCACCTAGCACAAACTAGTTCATACATTTTTAACACTCATTAAACATGCTACCTTCACATAATTTTTTAATCATCTTTTAACCAAAACGTTGCTCGTTTTTTAGCATCAAAGTTGAAATGGCCAATAACTATATGGGGGCCAATAACTATACCGTTTTCCCTAGTTGGCGGAAATTATTTAAACTGATAAACCTAACTAAACAGTGTCAGACATTATTTGTACCATTTTCGCTGGAAGGACCTATTTATCTACATTTTTTAGCTACAGTGTATAAAAAGGAATAGTTGGTTCTTTTGTTTACTATTTGAAATTAGGTAATAGCAGTCCGTTTTAATTCAGTAGAATTATAAGTTCAGTATCACCAACGCTGATACTAGCGATCACTTAGAAAGCAGTTACCAAGGCATGATTCTATAATCATTGCCGAGACTAACAAAAAGTTTGCAAACAATCGTACAATCTTTATATGTAAAAATGCATGTATGTACCTATGTATGTCCTTTATAGAATCAAAAACTACCCGTCGTACTTCACAATTCGTTTGTGTCCTCACTGGGCTTCCACATAAAATCTCTATTGTTTATTTGCTTCGCATGGTTTTCAAATAGTTAAGAAATGTTTATTTCGTGAGTATTCACCCTTGAATATGTAATACTTTTGAAGAAAATAAATACCTTTGTGCGAAAGATGTAGAGTTTAAATCCAACGTTAAAAATGCACAAAAATACAGGTATACTGCATGTCATGTGTAATATTTTATTACACATTCCATTGGTTAAAATTTGGATTTTGTTCCTTTTACTTTGGTTTTCTTCCCCTCTCTGCGTTAAATTCCCGTTATTGTTACCATGCACTTTCTGTGGGGGACATTTTGGCCATTGGCATCTTGCGGTTTGGAAGAAATGCTGGTTTGATCATTTATCGCTTTTGGCGACTTTTTCCCCTCTTCTCCTCTACTCTGTCTTGGCGATGCGCCGTTTTGAGAAACCTGCTTTGGCTCGGCTCTTGGCGAATTCCTTAGTTTCTTATAACCCTGATGTTAAGCGGGATTTTTCAGGGGGGCTCGCGCTCTCTGCTCTCTCTCTCTGCGGCGTGCATTGATATATATAAAAAATGTAGTTGTGGATATTTTGGGCGGTATGCCTTTTTGTGGCATATCTGCCCTTTAGGTAAATTATTGGAACGTACCGTGAGTTTACTCTTTCCCTTTCCATTTCTTTTTATATAATTTTGTTTCCCTTGTTTTTTTTAAACCTAAATTTCCCTTGGCAGACTTTTAATGCTTGATTTAGGCGTGTGATGTTTTATTACTTGTGCCTATCTCTGGTCTAAATTATTAAGCTTGGTTTTACTTGATTTTTCTGAAATTAACTCAGATAAATAATTTGTATAATGTCTTGTGATGAATAAATAAGTTTCTTCAATTTAAAATTTCTGTTCATTTTCCCATGTGCTCTATCTCGTTAGGGTTAATCTTCCTTTTGTTATAGTTAGGGTTATCGACACCTTGCCTATTTAGTTTAGGGTTTCGAACTCTGGGGAGTTCAAACGTAACTATTGCGTTTCATTATTTTTACATTATAACTATCACTATACGACATTTGGTGCTCGTGCCTTTCCTTTACTATTTGGGCTGTGTCGATTTTTTTTCTTTTTGTCTGCCACGTGTTTTCTTAATCTTTTTGCTATTCAATTTTTTTTGGGTGCTCACGGTACCGTGTCCTGTTACAATTATTAAAAAAAATAATAAATAAATAAATAAATAAAAAATAAGAAATAAATAAAAATAATAAATAAGACTGAAGAAATTTATTAAATTTCCTGAGTGTTGATGGTTGATCATCTTCTGCTGTTGTTCATCATCTGCATTTGATCCTGTTTCTTCTGCTGGGATGACTTAATAATATTCTGCCATCGATTCTTACGTCACTGAGGTGTGTCTGCATTCCCGATGTGTGCTGCTGCTTCAAAATTTCGTGTTGTGCCATCCTTTCCTCCGGTTCGCCCTGATGATATCCTTCCTGATGTGTGCTGCTGCTTCAAAATTTCTTCGTGTTGTGCCATCCTTTCCTCCGGTTCCCTCTGATGATATCCTTCCTGATGTGTGCTGCTGCTTCAAAATTTCTTCGTGTTGTACCATCCTTTCCTTCCGGTTCCCCCTGATGATATCAGCGTGTTCGGTAGACTGCGATTTATTTTTGCATCGAAAAAGATTCTTCTCATCGTTCGCGCCGTGTGTTGCTCGTGCTCGTCGAAACGCTTGTATTAATGTGAATGGGTTATAAAAGTTTTTGGTGCTTCGTGGTCCGTGGTGTGAATCATACGGACAACTGTGATGCGACCTGATCAATCGCCTACACAGTATGAACATCATTAATCGCGCTTTTTGATGAACCTTTTTGCATCATTCCGTCAGTGTGTCAGCAAGTTTAACAAACTTCAATACCACATGTGTCATCGGACATCATTTGTCATCGGGATCAAAAATTCCTGCTTTTTCAACTAATTTTTCGTCTGAACTACAACATTTTTTTAAAATCTGTTTACCTGAACTTTTTTAACGACCGAAACATTTTGTAGTTTTACTGAATAGCTGGTATTTACATAGTTGGTGATTGGTTTTGATTGGTTGCAGCATTTTTTCTCCACTTTTTCTCATTTTTAAATAATGTGTTATGAGACTTTAATTCGTTTCTTTGCTCTGACATCAAATCTCCTTTTGAAAATTTTGTTGATATTTTAATTTAACTACAACTATTCAAAAAAAGAAAAGAAAAATATCTACATTGAAGTCATTGATTTAATTTTGTTTTTGTCCCCTCTTATCATGGCCTGAAATTTTATTATTCAAATTGTATGATTTATGTGTGTTTTTAGTCAGTGTGTGCTTTCTCACAATAAGCAGCATTTGACGGGTTCCCTTCACAAGATGTTGGGAATTAATTTATCCAGTATAAACAAAAATACTGAAGGAGGTGTACTGCACTTCAATTTTTTTAAATATTTTTAGTTCACTGAAACTGGAGATAAAAATAATTTTAATTATTTTAAATTTTTATGTTAATTGTTCTGTGCTTTGATTATTGTTGGGTGACAAAATTTTTTTAATTTGACAACTGCTGTTGGTTTTGTTTTCAAAAAAAAAAGTATCCATTCTATTGACATTATATGAGTTCCTAAAACTTTTTCACAGGTCATTTTCAATTTAGACTTGCATTAATTTTGGTTGTAGCTGTAGTATGCCATTTGGTACTATAGTTCATTTTTGCACTTAGTAATGTTTTCCTTTGAGTAATAAATAAAATAAATTTGTTTTTTCATGTTGGAACAAATTCGAAAAATGTGAGCACATTTTGAAATATCATTTTGGGTGACGTTGCACATATCAGGGATATTTGACTCAATTTGGTGTGTTTTTAGTATTTTTATGAAACTTAATTAATTCTATGCTTTTTATAACAAGTTTAACAGACTACTTGAATACACATACTTGAATTTTCACATGTTATCATTGATGTTCTGTGTTTTCAACATTAAATATTCTTTCACAAAAAAAAAAAATAAAAATCATAAAGGTCAGGTTATTCATGCTGTTTAATGATTCCATACTATGTACCTTTCTTTTTTAAATTACTCATGATATTTGTAAGGGTTTAATTATGGATATCTTGCTCGAGTGGGCACGTACTTGATGCCTGTGTTTACATCTCAAAAGAGTTTAGTTCAATCGTCAGTTAGTTTTGGTAAATGAATTTCTCTGTTTATTTTTTAATGAAATCAATTTTGAAGAAAAACAATTATTCAATATGATATCGGGTTTTGTGCGGCTGTTGCATGAAGCCATATGCCTTTAGGGTTCAATATTGAAGATTTGATTAATCATGTTGTCTAATTAACTTTTGGGTATTATTTTGTTTGTCGGTCAGTGTGTTTGGTATGACTTAATCAGTTCATGCAGGCATGAACTTTAGTACTAGACAGTTTGAGTCATGTTGGACATTCCTTGCATGTCAACAAAAATTTTACCATTCACTTAAAAATTTTGTTTTTATTGGATCATTGCATATGTATGTTATAATCTGTCTGCCTTGTTTTCTATCTTTCATGTTTGCCTTGCTCTCTTTTTCTCCTTTTTTTTTCATTTTTCTTTGGCCTTTGGCCTTTTCAAAAAAAAAAAAATTCTAATGAAAGGAGAGTAATGTCATGTGTAATATTTTATTACACACTCCATTGGTTAAAATTTGGATTTTGTTCCTTTTACTTTGGTTTTCTTCCCCGCTCTGCGTTAAATTCCCGTTATTGTTGTCATGCACTTTCTGTGGGGAACATTTTGGCCATTGGCATCTTGCGGTTTGGAAGAAATGCTGGTTTGATCATTTATCGCTTTTGGCGACTTTTTCCCCTCTTCTCCTCTACTCTGTCTTGGCGATGCGCCGTTTTGAGAAACCTGCTTTGGCTCGGCTCTTGGCGAATTCCTTAGTTTCTTATAACCCTGATGTTAAGCGGGATTTTTCAGGGGGGCTCGCGCTCTCTGCTCTCTCTCTGCGGCGTGCATTGATATATATAAAAAATGTAGTTGTGGATATTTTGGGCGGTATGCCTTTTTGTGGCATATCTGCCCTTTAGGTAAATTATTGGAACGTACCGTAAGTTTACTCTTTCTCTTTCCATTTCTTTTTATATAATTTTGTTTCCCTTGTTTTTTTTAAACCTAAATTTCCCTTGGCAGACTTTTAATGCTTGATTCAGGCGTGTGATGTTTTATTACTTGTGCCTATCTCTGATCTAAATTATTAAGCTTGGTTTTACTTGATTTTTCTGAAATTAACTCAGATAAATAATTTGTATAATGTCTTGTGATGAATAAATAAGTTTCTTCAGTTTAAAATTTCTGTTCATTTTCCCATGTGCTCTATCTCGTTAGGGTTAATCTTCCTTTTGTTATGGTTAGCGTTATCGACACCTTGCCTATTTAGTTTAGGGTTTCGAACTCTGGGGAGTTCAAACGTAACTATTGCGTTTCATTATTTTTTTACATTATAACTATCACTATACGACACTGCAAACACGTGTTTCGGGGCTACAAGGAGCCGCTTTTTCAATACAAGAAGTGTGAGCTTTCATTTTTAACGTTGGATTTAAACTCTACACGTAATACTTTTGTTTTTATTTTTTCAAAAGTAGAAACGCAATTTTTCAGAAAATCATCACGGATACATAACACATTTAAATTTGATTTCACTGTGTCCTTTACGCAGATTTAGGTGACCAAGTTGTTAAAAAAAAAAAAAAAAATACACTCCTATATTTTTTATGTTGAATTTTTACCCGCGTGACGACGAGTCTACTAGTAAGAATACAAAAAAAAAGCTTTTGTTCTATGATATAACGTTTATTGAATAGTGGAAAATATAATACGAGCTGGATTTAATAGCAAAGTTTTTTTTTTTTTTTTGCGTCATTTTTTTTCTTATCTGATGTAAATTCTGACACATTTGTGCAATTAGCATTTACGCTAAAAACAGAAATATGCAAAATAAAGCATAAACTCTTACTTCAAAGCCTTAAATGTCAAGCTGAATCTGAAATTAATTGTGCAGCCTAAACCAGTTATGGAAAAATATATTGGTACTGTATTTAATACGTATACTTTTAATCAAGAAAGCATAGTATATTTTCACGAATTTTTTTGAATCATTAGAAAATCATTAATACTAGGCAACTAAAATAAGACAAAATAAAAGACTAGATACCCCAATACCTGAATTAAAACAAGAATAAGCACATTAAAGTAGAATTAGTAGAAAGTAAAGATCTGTAAATTTAAAAGCATAAAAAACATTAATCAGTGTTCAGAAATACAAAAATAAGTATTTTAAGTAAAAAAAAATGTTCTTTTCTTCAAAAGAAGCAAAATAATTAGCATGGATAAATTGTTTCATTTTTATTAAGAGTAAAAAACAAAAAAAAAAAGAAAAGAAAAGGAAAATAATATTTTCAGAACGAAAAACTACATCCTGAAAGTATTGCAAAAAGTGTAAATGTTTTATTTAAAAAAAATACGAAAATGCACACGGATTTCTTGAATTATCTCTCATTTAATGAAATTGTTCCTTCTGTCGTTCAATTTATGTAAAAAAAAAATATGCTTGTTTTTGTCGAATGAAACAAAGAAAGAAAGTAATGTTTTTTATACAAGATACACAACGTGTCTTCGTTTAACCTGCTATACCTTTTTTTTATTCCAGCTGTTAGTACTAGTTTTTAGATGGACCTTTAAACTCAATCAATATACAGTGTGTTCCGTTTTTACTTGCAATACCTTAATTTTCGCAACCGTTCATCCCAGATGCATATTCCCAACGGCAAAAATGCTCAAAATGAGGTGCAGAAATGAGATAATAAATATTTAAGGGAGGGGGGAATCAAAAAATACAAAATGTAACTTTTCGTGCTGATCCTAAGTCCCCTAACTTATGTTTAGACAAATCAAGAGCATAAAAAAGTAATTCAAATACACAAAGTTTGACACTAATACAACCAACATTCATGAAAAGCAGCGTTTACTGTCTAAAGCCTTGGTTTCCTAGAACGTCGCTGACGCCGGGCGCGACTGCACGCTGGAATCAGAACAAATTTGATTGGAGCGTGCCGTAAAGCGACGTCAATCTGCGGCTCAGGCGCATGCGCAGAAGAAGGCGGCGACCATCGTCTCGCCAGAGATCCACGATTTCACTCCTAGGAAACCGGGCCTTTGCAAAAATTTTACTTAGCTATGGATAACATGTTTCGGGTGAGCATACATCAACTAACGGCTTCAGTAGAATGACAACTGGTCATTTTATAGAAAGGGCCCATACGTCCTAAACTCATTTTCTGTACATTCCGTAAATTTTGAACTCGAATATATCTTCGAGTTTTAATTGCAGATCTTTTACATTTTTTGAGCTGGAATTACTTTTCCCTGAATATTTTGTTTGGGGATCAGGAGTAAATATAAACAGTCAGATTTTTTATTTATTTTTTTCCCTCTTCAAACTTTTACTATTTCAGCTTTGCGCCTCAGTTTTAAGAACTTCTGCAGTTGGAAGTATGCATGTAGGACGCACGGTTGCGAAAATAAAATTATTGCAGGTTAAGCAAGAACACCCCATATATACATGCATACACACATATTTGATAAAAATTTATTTTTTTTTCCCCCTCGCTCTTGATTTTGCTTTTGCAAATAGCAAAAATAAGTGTTAGTAATTATGATTAAGAGCAAAGAATTCATTAAAACGATTAGAAAAAAAAGGCGTGATAGAGTCGCAACATACTTCTTCATAAGAAGAAGACTTCCTAATACACTAGGTGGCCAAAAGTATCCGGACACTTTCAAAAATTCACATTTTTACATATAGCTCGAGAAATAAGTGATCAATTGTTCCTTAACTTTAGTCATACAAAATATAGGCTTCACCGAACATTTCCAAGTTGAAATTAAATTACCCTTGCATTTGGGGGACGACAAGAAGGGGGTTGAAAGAAAAACCGCTTTTTGACCATAACTCTTCGAAAATAGCTCGGAATAAGCTATCAATTTCAGCAATTAATTAGCATACTATGTATAATTACTGTAAAAATTTTTATGAACGTACCACTCTTACTTCTGAAGATATGAAACATTTTTGAAAAAACGGCAATTTTATTTGAAGGGTTTTTGCTCATAACACGCAGAGTTTTTGATCAAACCTTATCACAACTTCAGGAAAGATGACAAAATACGAGAAAAAGAACATACTAAAACGGTAAATAAAAATATTAAAAATTCTATGAGATATGAACGTTAAAAGGAAATATTTTTTCACGGCGCATGCGCGAACGACAGAAATTTATAACTACAAAAATATTGTAGCCTGATTCATACTGCATCTTATAAAAAAAGTTCCAGTTGAATATCATGAAAAATGAAAAAGATATCAGAGATCTAGTGAGCTGTATTTCATTCATTCGCAGACAATACATAAATAGTGAGGGTCTGTCCACAAAGAGCTATTTTTAAATTAAAGGTTATTGCGTCGTCGTTCAAAACCAACGTTTCAGAGGGTGTCCGGATACTTTTGGAAGCCTACGTATAAGGTCTTTGTGGCCGAACAGACGAAATATGACGACAATGCCGAATATAAATTTTCAAACTGCATACAATTTAACATTGAAAAAAAAATGATCGATTGTCACCACACTATTTGTGGACAACCCCTCACTATTTATGTATTGTCTGCGAATAAATGAAATACAGCTCACTAGATCGCTGATATCTTTTTCATTTTTCATGATATTCAACTGGAACTTTTTTTTACAAGATGCAGTATGAATCAGGCTACAATATTTTTGTAGTTATAAATTTCTGTCGTTCGCGCATGCGCCGTGAAAAAATATTTCCTTTTAACGTTCATATCTCATAGAATTTTTAATATTTTTATTTACCGTTTTAGTATGTTCTTTTTCTCGTATTTTGTCATCTTTCCTGAAGTTGTGATAAGGTTTGATCAAAAACTCTGCGTGTTATGAGCAAAAACCCTTCAAATAAAATTGCCGTTTTTTCAAAAATGTTTCATATCTTCAGAAGTAAGAGTGGTACGTTCATAAAAATTTTTACAGTAATTATACATAGTATGCTAATTAATTACTGAAATTGATAGCTTATTCCGAGCTATTTTCGAAGAGTTATAGTCAAAAAGCGGTTTTTCTTTTAACCCCCTTCTTGTCGTCCCCCAAATGCAAGGGTAATTCAATTTCAACTTGGAAATGTTCGGTGAAGTCCATATTTTGTATGACTAAAATTAAAGAACAATTGATCACTTATTTTTCGAGCTATATGTAAAAATGTGAATTTTTGAAAGTGTCCGGATACTTTTGGCCACCTAGTGTACGTATTTTTTTTCATCCTTTTTCCTTTTTTAATTAAGCTTAACACCCTAACATTTGAATTTATTATCTAGACAAAACGGGTAATGAAACTTATATTTTATGAGGTAGCATAAACCATTACTTAGTCTTATCAACGTTTTCCCGGGCGTTGACTGTAATTTGTTGACAAAATTGTGACACCAATACGCTACATAGTTTACTGGAATTATATCTGAATGATCTAATATCTTCAGTATAACTAACAGACCGAACGAAGAGTCGGTCGGTTAGTCTTGGTGTCAAAATGTTAAAAAAAAGTAGATGTTGTTTTTACAGCATAATATTGCTAACTTTACAGTAATAAACTGTAAAACAACTGATTGTACAATAGTAAAGTGTAAAATTGCTAGTTTATAGTAATAAATCAAAATTACAAGTTTCACAGTTTATTACAGTGCATTTCACAGTTTTAAGCTGGGACCTCTGCTGCCATTATTATACTGCTGTTTTTACAGTATAATACAACCAATTTAATGTAAAATTGCTAATTTTGCAGTGATAAACAATAAAATTGCTAGTTTTACAGTTTATTACTGTGATTCTACAGTTTAAAACTGGAACTTCCGCTGCCAGCTTTTAAAACAACGGGTTTTTTTTTTTGCAGTGAACTTATTCATCGTGCATTTACGATAACAGTAAGCTGTTAACAATAATTTCGTATCAAAGTCATTTCCATGTAGAATATTCCTTTTAATTGAGTTCAATAAAAGAATTCATGTCTTTGATAAAAAGAATATTAACAATATTTTATGGTCAACTAGCCGGGTACCCGGCCCTGTCCGGGTTTCGGCCGGGTATGGTGTTTTAGTGACACTCGTTCATGAATTTTTCAACATTAAAGTGCATTTCTATACACACAATGGCTACTTCTGTGAACAATGGCAATTTTTTCTGACTGGACAAACTTAAAAAAAAACAAACTATTACACACCTTAAATACAAATGCAAGCTACAAATAATGTTTAGGTATATCGGAAATGTTATAAGCTTGGTACAGGGTGCGGCGGAAAAACTTGCAGACTTGAAAAGTTAACTAAGGAAAAAGTACATCATGTATGAGTTTACTACTTTTTATAAGATATGGTACCCATTCTGATTTTTTATATTAGTTAGATTTAAAAACTACATCGGGAAGAATGACGGCCCCTGTTAATGATGCACTCATGTACCCTAGATTTGTTGCACTCTTTCGAGCATATCGACTGATGGGATGTTGGTGATAGCAAGCCGGGTGCTGTTCTCCAGGCGATGCAGGGTCCGGGCTTGTCGTTGTAAACAATCGATTTGAGATACCCCTCATAAAAAATAGTCAGAGTGGCAAATCGGAAGAGCGGGCCGGCCACGGTACGTCACCTTTCAAGGAGACGTTATCACTCAACTGGTGAACCACAGCAAGTTTGTAGGGATGAAACTGGAGTTCGTTGTGAAAAATTCGTCTCAGTGTCCAATCAAAAATCCCCAAAGCAGCAGCGTGTTTACGCGCCGAACGACTGGGAGAGCGCAAAAACGACCCCCTCACTTTTTCGACGTTTTCTAGGGTTCTGGAAATCCGTTGACCTCCTGGGCCTCTGTTTGCCACGCTCTCACTTAACCTGAATGTTTTCACCCACAAAACAGTCGATTCCCAGCCAGGAATGGGAACAACAGGCTGAATTTTGAACCGAGTTCGGAAGGCACGTTTAGTGGCGACCACCGAAAGATTATTTGAAAAGTAAGATTCGGCAGCGAACGCTCGTTGCTCCTTTGTCCAACGCATGGCGACAACTAACTATGAGATAACAAAACTTCAGGACCCTCTCTTTAAAATGAGACTCTTCTCACTCCTTTCTGACCACTCCTTGCTAATTAGCATCCAATTAAAATCAGCAAGTTTCTTTGTCGCACCCTGTAAAATCAATCGCACTGGAGTCAAGTATTTCCAAACATTACACGTAAAATAAGTCCCATAATTAGTTTATATCTTTGTGACTACATTGGTGAAAACATCTTATGTACCTAACTTAGAAATTTTTTGACTATAAACATTTTCTGTTCTCTAACTGTTGCCAAAATCAATTATCTTTTTATTTAGTCTCGTTAGCGATTATTGGCACAGATGAATATAAAAATCCTAAGAAAGCAATAAATTTCATACTTACTCCAGCGAGGCCTAGGTTCAAAATTTTCACCATGATTACTATTAATATTGTTGTTGCATGGCAACCAAATTTTTGCAACAATGCACTGAAAATTTAATTATTTAATGGGGAAATTAAATGAAATTTACTATTTTCCATAATAACTTTTTTAAACTAAGCTTTTTAGAAATAAATTATAGCTTATCCTGCTCTCTGTTACTGTAGCTATCTAACGGTGCAAAAATGGTTAAAATCGGTCCAGTAGTTTGGAAGATTACCCCGGACATACGGTTTCAGAAGTAGTCTTTTATGTATATAGATAAGCCATGAATTTAGTGATCCTGTAATCATTTGATCCTGTGTTGCACATATACGAAGTGCATTCAAGTTCTAAGGCCTCTGAGTTTTTTTCTCCAGACTGGAAAGACATGGAAACATGTGAATTGCTTTAAAATGAGCACGCGATACTTAAAATGGCGACGTTTTCCTTACTTGAACAGCGTGCAATCATTCGTTTTCTGAATTTGCGTGGTGTGACACCAATTGAAATCCATGGACAGTTGAAGGAGACATGTGGTGATGGAATTATGGATTTTTTTTTTTTTTTGGTAAGTGCGGACGTGAGTGCGACTAAGGCCCCTATATAGACGAGCCGGCGCATCAAGATTAAGTTTGACCACTTTGGATCCAGCTCATGTTTGTGTGATTGAGTGGTTGTCTTTTCTGGCAAAGTATCGCGTTTTGGTAATTTTTCACTGTGAGCACTTATTAGCGGCACGTGTATTTGGCAAAGATTAGTAATGTGCCAAAACTTTTTTCTGGTAACCCTAGCTGGCAACAATGATAAATTGAAAGTAAAAGTAAATAAGTTGGATCCAAAGTGGTGAAACTTAATCTTGATGCGTCGTGCGACAGTTTAATGAAGGGGGAAACATCGTGACATCGTGTGAAAACAAACCGAAACAACCTCGGGCTCGCACTGGCTAATATAGGGGCCTTAGCACTGGCTGGTCTGACGACATGATCGAGAAAGTGGAGAGACTTGTTTTGTGGGATCTCAGAATAACTGTCGCACCCACCAACGCACTTTCCCGACACATCCATGATTCCATCACCACATGTCTCCTTCAACTGTCGATGGATTTCGATTGGTGTCACATCACGCAAATTCAGAAAACGAATGATTGCACGCTGTTCAAGTAAGGAAAACGTCGCCATTTTAAGTATCGAAAACAGTATCTCATTCTCGCGACTTGCGTTAAAATTCCATCTGTCGCATAGTGTTGCCATCTCTGCCATATTTTAACTAAGAAGGCACGCTCATTTTAAATCAATGCACATGTTTCCCCGTCTTTCCAGTCTGGAGAAAAAAAATCGGAGGCATTAAAACTTGAATGCACCTCGTATATTCGATGCATCGTTCCAAGAGTGAATAGTTGAAATGAAACATTACTTAACTATTGAAATACATGTCAAAAAAGCGCTTTGTAAACCAGTCGAGAAAATGCATTTTATTTTCTCCCGGAGATGCAACTCAGTAGAATTTACTCCATCTATCATAAAACATGAACAATATAGCTTAATGTGATGCATAATTATGTTTCCCAATCTTTTAAACTTTAAGATCTGTGCTTAAAAATCATTCATAAAACTGAGTTTACTGGGTTTTTAAGAATAGTTAATTGAAAGTAATTGATTTTAGCAAACAAAATTTTTGAAGTAATTAAACATTCAAAGTGACATTTTGAATTTTAACTCGACTAATACCACATCCGTAACAAGATGCGTTCATTTGCTTCTTAGTTTGTGATTTTACGGAGAATAATTTAATATTTATGTAGTGCAAGCGGTAAGTCAAAAATAATTGCTGTAAAAAAAAGGATTCCAATGAATACTTTAGAAAAGTATTAGCCTCAGGTTTGCTCAAAAACCTGGAAAACGTTTATTTTTCATGTAATATTTAACAATAAGCTGGAAGAATTTGGAAAGAAATACAATTTTTCTGCATTAAATTTTTTGACAAAATAGCCGTAGCGTGTAATAACTTTATTTACGCATCTGTGAGCGGAAATTTTCTTCAGGTAAAATTTACCTTAGCTCCATGTGTTTTTGATGTTTTTCATTTCGTTCAACCGCAAAGAAATAATGAGACCATGAGGAGTTATGTTTCTTCAAATGTTAAGTTTCAATCATTTTTGTCTTCTAATGCCACTATCGCTTGTTTTTATGATGCCTCTATGAGTAATTTTGCCGTAATGTTACATAATATATAGATTCAAAACTCCTTGCAGTAATTAGTCAAACTCGTTTATAACGAGCTCGGATGTGACGATAACTTGGATTTAACGAGGGAAACGTGAAAATTTGGTTGGATCAATGTTAAGTCTATGGAGCAGAATTCGTTTTTAACGAGCAAGACCCGCTTTTAACGAGCAATTTTTTCTGTCTCGCAGTCTTTTTTTCTCATCTTTCTAGTCTTATTCCTGTCTTATCTACTTTTATTTCTTTTTTTATGTTTTGGTAAGAATCTTTTTCTGGTTTATTGTTTCTCCCCTTTAAGACTAGCGCAACCAGGAACTTTTTGCTGGGTCATTAAATAAAGAACAGTATTTAATTAAATTAATTGATGTAATTAAAATACGTATTAATTAAATAAAAATAAACTCAATTATTTGACCTCCCAAGCCCCCACCCTTTCTGGTTGCACGCCGGCCGTAAGGACCCGTTTATTACGAGCACTCGGATTTAACGAGCAACATGTTACGGTCCCTTCGTGCTCGCTATAAGCGAGTTCGACTGTAATATGTATCAACAATTATATTTAAAAGAAAAAGTCATTAAAAATTAAACATTAGTGTGCTACTTTTTTATCTACATTTGTGGATAAAAATATAAACTCAAAATTTTTCAATTTTGATTTAGTTATAAATTAGCTCAGTTTAACATTTTTTTTTTCATTTAAACAAGAATGAGTACTTGAAAACGAAATCTAAATTTAGTATAGCTAGTTAAATTAATTTAAAGATTAAAGTAATTAAAAATGAAAAATTGGAAATTGATAATTACTTAAAGCTTGAACAAAAGTATTAACTCGATAGTTAAATCCTGGATTAGAGTTTTTTTTTTTAAACAGTTAAATGGTGAGTGTAAAAAACAATAAATTTAAAAATTATACCAAAAAATGAATTTTGATATTTTGAACTTAAATTATATTTTTATCAATAACGAATTGCGATAAGTGTGTCGCATACTTCCAAAAGCAATAAACTATACTACGTTGCAAGGTTTCTTGACACTGAAGTCGTGACGTCACCGTGATGTCAGCCTATGAGAAACGAGCTAGATTAAACGTCACAGCCTACTTGGCGATTTAGAGGAGCTCGCTAACTGCGTGTGAGCTTTTATTGGCTTCGCGCGTCGTGACGTTATTGTCAAGTAAAGTTGCTGTCTAGTATAGCAGTAAACTTTTGCCGACGATCCAAAAAGTTATTTTGGCTCAGCGGTAGAAGTACTGGCTTTCATGACGAAGATACCTGGATACAACTCCGCACATCCGTGCGCCAAATATTACCTAGCAACTCAACAAACTGCGCATGCGCAATATACGGCCTATACCGCACACCATGTCCTGTATGGCGAAGGAACAAGTGCCGGTTGACATGTCACGTGACATGGGCGTCACCACCCGAAGGTGCAGGGTCCGGTGGATATTCGCGAATGTGAAAAACCGGGCACCCACCCAGTGGCAGACTGCGTGGCCGATCTGACACGGACTGTGGTGTCATCTCCAAGGATTGCACAAATCATTTGGCGCACAGTGTTACATAATACGATCTATTTTGTTTTATGGTTAAAGGTTTAAGTTTACTTAAATTACAGTGATATGCATGAAGCAATCACATTTTAATTTTATTTTTCTACATGTTTGGATAATCAAGCACAATACCATTTTATCATCAATAAAAACAAGCAATATTAACCCATTTTTGTCCAGTAGCCTAAAAACGGGACGCTTGCTAGTTACTGCATACAAGATCCTTTAATGGACATATCATTTTCACTAAAGCTGTTTTTCACAAGTGAAATAGTCCTTCTTCTTGAGAAAACCAGTTAGAGCCACTATTTGGACACCAGAGTTTATTTATTGGCAGCTATTTTCAGACGAATTAGTCAAGCAACGATCCAGCATGGTTAACCACAGAATTTTTTTTTTTTTTTTGCGAACTTATTTTTCATAAAATTAAACTATTTTAAAATGATTTGCTTAAAATTGATCACAGATGCCTTCTGTAATGTTACTTTGCAAAAGTAAAGTCAAGTATGGTCGTATTTTGTTCTCATATCTGCAAAATATCCCATAAACAGGAAGTTAAATAACTTAATAAACATGGCAACGGCAAACTATTTTAAGCCTAAAATGTATGTAAATCATTCCAAGTAAGAATTTTAAGCATATAAAAATTGAAAACAATTGTTAAAAAAAATTGGGCATAAATGGGTTAAATATAAGTAAAAATTTGGATTCAAGTGAAGAAACACATACGTTTAATAGTTTTAATGAAATTCTGATCATTTAACAGCAAGGAAATGTATAATTTATAGAACATTCGGGATCGATAACTTATAAAGTAGACTTTGAATTTTGGGAATATATATGTTTTGTAGTCCGTATTGCGATCTTGGTGACTCAAAACATTGGTAAAGTGTAAGGTTTTAATTGTTCGCATTGTGTAACTTGGGGACACATATATGCACCTCAAAGCCAGTCTACCTTAAATCTAATTTTAGGAGAGTGCAAAGAAGTTTTTCTGATGCATACTAAGGATATAACTTGCCTAACACTATTAAATAGTTGTTGGGGAGTTTCTTTCATAGAAAAATTTTCTCATTAGTTAATGCAAAATAAGATTCTACATACGATGAAAGAATTTTTTTTGGACCTAAGCTAGTCTGACCCTGAGTTACAAATATAATAGTCCGGAACGAATGACATTTTCCAGGAATAATCTTACAATGTTTCAAATGACATTAGAAATCTGTAATATATTATTTGTTGGATGGTGCTCTTAAAGCTTGATTAATCCTAGAAAACTTCTTTTCCCCTTTCGGAACTATTTTTTCTTATTTTAAGGATGTAACTTTTTCCTTTAATTATTATCCTTTAAGCATCACATCATTTTGTCACGACAACCAATTTAACGCTACTCAAAACATCTTGAACGGTTGATCGTCTCGTTTCCTTCTTTCTTTCGAAGACGGCTGAGAAGCCTTTTTAGAAGTTGTTAGTTTCTCTGACATTCTTCTTTTAGGTATAATATTTTTTTTCTCTGAAAATTGGATTCGTCTTTTTATGTAATAGAAAAGTGTTATTTTAGCTGCGAAGCCTTTAAAGACTCTTTTGAAATCAAAAGTGCAATTGCAAAATAATGCTTTCTTTTACAACGGTTGAAAAGTTTTCAAGTTAGTTAATAAGGATACATGTGCACACAGATACACTTACGCGCATGTAGACATACATAAACTTAGGTGACATAATTTATCCTTATATTCTCACAGCACTGGTTTCTAACGAAATTATTATCAGCAATAGTATTTAAAAGAATTCTGCCATCACATCCTTTCACTGTTTTAAAATTGTATAAGTAAGGGAAGACGTAGTACAACGAAACAAAGGGTTCAGTTATAAATCCCTCTAAAATCAGTAAAGATGATCATACACTGGCGGAAAAAAAAATCCCAACACCAAGAAAGACTTGTGTTAGATAAACGAAATTTGGTAGGCGTGTTTATACAACTGAAAGATGACATCGATTGAAATTTCGTGTTCCGCGCATAAGTGTGGCGCAGCTGGCGTCACTCAGAACATGCAAATAAGGCTTGTTTTAAAAGCATGTTGTGAAGCTCGTGTGTATTATTTTTCCGTGAAATTTGACGAATTGCATTCATGTTAGCCAGGAATACCTTTAAGAAGACGAAGAAGCCATTATCAACAGCTCACCGAGTTTAAACGAGGTCGTACAATTTGGCTGCGAGAAGTTGGATTTTCATTTCGCGATATTGCAGAAAGACTTGGGTGGGAATGTTTCCACCATGCATGATTATTGGAAGCTATGGGCAAGAGATGGTACTACCTCAAGAAGATCGAGTTCCGAGCTGCCACGTGGCACGACTGAGAAGGAAGATCGCAGAATCTTGCGTACGGCTGTGGCGCATCGTACTGCATCTGCGGCTGACATTCGAGCTGCAGTTGGTACTGTCGTGACCCAAGGAACGGTAAGAAACTATTTACTTCAAGGACAGCTCCGAGCCAGGCAGCCTGTAGCCGGTATTCCATTGACTGCAAACCATTGCCTTTTCCGACGGCAGTGGTGCCACGACAGAGCTTACTGGAGGCCAGAGTGGAGATCTGTTGTAATTTCTGATGAAAACAGATTCTGAATTAGTGCCAGTGGTGGCTGTATATGGGTCAGAAGGAGGCCAGGGGACCGCCGGCATCCAAGCGGTCTACGGCCTAGACACACGGGACTCACACCTGGAGTTATGGTCTCTGGAGCAATTTCCTACGACAGCAGGGGCATTCTTGTGGTTATCCCAAACTCACTGACTGAAAATTTGTCGTCAGTCTGTTAATTTAACCAGTAGTACAGCCCTTCATGAGTAGCATTCAAGGGGGCGTTTTCCAACCTGATAACGCCCGCCCTCACATCGCTGCTGTAACGCAATGTGCTCTACAGAGTGCTGACATGTTACCATGACCTACAAAAGCACCAGGTCTGTCTCCAATTGATAACATATGGGATATCATGGGATGGCACCTCGAGCATCATCCACAGTCAGCAATGACGGTCCTAGTATTGACACAGCAAGTGCAACAAGCATGGAACTCCATATCACAAAGTGAAATTCGGCACCTGTATGGCATAATGCATACACGCTTGCAGGCTTGCCTTCAAAATTCTGAAGGTTACACCCTCTATTAAATTAACATAATTTCACATTTGCACAGCATTTTCTTGAGCTTAAATTAGCCAGTGATCTTGTACATTTAATCAATTAAACATGTTAACTAGACAATTGCATTACCCAAATTTCATTACTCTACGGCAATTTTTTCTTGGTGTTGGGATTTTTTTTTCCGCCAGTGTATAATGATGCAATTTATGTATATGCTATGCAGTCATATGTAACGGTTACTGACAGGATTTGAAAATGCTCACATTTCTGCAACATTAGTTCCAAATAATAGTTTATATATACAGTCCATCGCAGTTATTGCAAGTATTTTAGTTATTGCTTAAAATATGCTCATGGTATAAGCATTTGAAACAGTATAACAGTATGTTGTTTTTAGGATAGATTTGCCCATCTTTTTTTCACACTCGTTTCTAAATTTCAGTATGTTTGCATCACAAAATATCCGATTTTTCCTCACACTAGTAACAAAATGTCTCGTATGTGTTAAAACTGGTACAATAATTTCTAATATTTCTTCATACCTCCTCCAAATTTTCTGGTGTGTTGTAATTTTGGTTTAAAATTTTCTACAAGTTCTTTATACCGGCTTCGAAATTTCTGGTATGATTTTCTATAAGATTCAGAGCTTCTGGTATGATTTTTTTGCTTCCACTCTAAATCTTAGTGGCACAACGCTCAAATGCAATGGGCGAGAAATTGCTACTTAATTCATTTAATTAAATACAATACAGTTGGAACTACTGCCTTATGGCTCTATTTTACAAGTTAGAAATATAATTTACAAAGGAGATACCACAACATCTTCTTCCGGTCATGTTAATTTCAAGCGTTATAGCACGTTGCCTTCTTGGTATTGCAGTTTTAATAGACAGTAGATGTATTAATCAAGCTTTGCTCACAATATAAATACACTGGCGGAAAAAAAAATCCCAACACCAAGAAAGACTTGAGTTAGAGAAACAAAATTTGGTAGGCTTGTTTATACAACTGAAAGATGACATCGATTGAAATTTCGTGTTCCGCGCATAAGTGTGGCGCAGCTGGCGTCACTCAGAACATGCAAATAAGGCTTGTTTTAAAAGCGTGTTGTGAAGCTCGTGTGTATTATTTTCCCGTGAAATTGGACGAATTGCGTTCATGTTAGCCAGGACCTTTTAAGAAGACGAAGAAGGCATTATCAACAGCTCACCGAGTTTAAACGAGGTCGTACAAATTGGCTACGATAAGGTGGATTTTCATTTCGCGATATTGCAGAAAGACTTGGGTGGGAATGTTTTCACCATGCATGATTATTGAAAGCTATAGGCAAGGGATGGTACTACCTCAAGAAGATCGAGTTCCGAGCTGCCACGTGGCACGACTGAGAAGGAAGATCGCCGAATCTTGCGTACGGCTGTGGCGCATCGTACTGAATCTGCGGCTGACATTCGAGCTGCAGTTGGTACCGTCGTAACCCAAAGAACTGTTAGAAACTGTTTACTTCAAGGACAGCTCCGAGCCAGGCAGCCTGTAGCCGGTATTCCATTGACTGCAAACCATTGCCTTTTCCGACTGCAGTGGTGCCACGACAGAGCTCACTGGAGGTCGGAGTGGAAATCAGTTGTCATTTTTAATAAAAACAGATTCTGCCTTAGTGCCAGTGGTGGCTATATATTGGTCAGAAGGAGGCCAGGGGACCGCCTGCATCCAAGCAGTCTACGGCCTAGACACACGGGACTCACACCTGGAGTTATGGTCTCTGGAGCAATTTCCTACGATAGCAGGGGCATTCTTGTGGTTATCCCAAACTCAATGAGTGAAAATTTGTCGTCAGTCTGTTAATTTAACCAGTCGTACAGCCCTTCATGAGTAGCATTCAAAGGGGCGTTTTCCAACCGGATAACGCTCGCCCTCACATCGCTGCTGTAACGCAATGTGCTATACAGAGTGCTGACATGTTACCATGACCTGCAAAATCACCAGGTCCGTCTCCAATTGATAACGTATGGGATATCATGGGATGGCACCTCGAGCATCATCCACAGCCAGCAATGACGGTCCTAGTATTGACACAGCAAGTGCAACAAGCATGGAACTCTATACCACAAAGTGACATTCGGCACCTGTATGACATAATGCATGCACGCTTGCAGGCTTGCCTTCAAAATTCTAGAGGTTACACCCTCTATTAAATTAACAGAATTTCACATTTGCACAGCATTTTCTTGAGCTTAAATTAGCCCGTGATCTTGTACATTTAATCAATTAAACATGTTAACTAGACAATTGCATTACCCAAATTTCATTACCCTACGGCAATTTTTTCTTGGAGTTGGGATTTTTTTTTCAGCCAGTGTACATTGGGTGAAAATCGCTTTCATAGTTTGAAGTGTTTCATTATACAGTACTCAGTGTTAAATGTATCTCCACATACAGGGTACATTCAGACACTGCTAGACATTTTATGTGACAGTAGTTGCCTGCTCGGTAAAGTGTTGGACTGATAACTATAGGCTACCGAGTTTTGAGCCAGCCGGCTGTCAAAGAATCACCATGGTCACTAATGGTGACTCCCAAAGCAGAATACTTTGTGATGTTCTGCAACGTAAAATCATTTGACCAAAATTGTTCTGCAAGTACTTCAAGCATCCAAGCACTATGCGTGAGTAGAAACGTAACATTTAAAAAAAAAAACTGATCCCAAAATCAAAACTGTTTCATACAGGTCTGTGAAAGGAATATTTATTTATTTGTTCTGTACACAGTCTTACTGCAGAAAAAAGCATGAAATTAAAGTTTCAGGCACACATTCTTGACAGAAAATAAAAAACCTAGTAGCTGAAAGTGCTGCTTCTTTTTTTCAGATATCAAGGAGCTCAGAGGGCTCTGACACTGCATTAGAAGCAATGTCTGCACTCAGAATAACAGCACATGTGCTGTGATGTGTGCCAAGTGATGACTACAAAGATGTTGAATGGAAAATTTTTGCCTTAAAAAGCGAATCATTGAGGGATTAGTCTTTGAGGAAGGTCGCTTAAGGTATATACCAGGTGTAGCCACAGATAATTTTCTGAAGAAATCCTACAACTCTCTGCAGATTTTCCCCAGATATCTTTTAACTAAACATGTAATTTTGAGCAAATTCTAGCTTTTGTTCCGTTCGTAGTAAATCTAAAATTCCTGCAAGTGTCGCAAAAAAATCGACTTTTTGATTTTCTGCCTAGTAAGCTAAATTTGCAGGAAAATTTGAAGAAACCTGCAGAAATTGTGCTGAGTTTCTGCAAAATATATCTTTAGTTACAAAAATTTTTTGCAGAAAATCTGCCTTTCTGCAGAAAAAATTTCGGAATTTTCCCTCACATTTAGACAGAATTGTTCTGCAGTTCAAGTATCAGTTCTGCGACGTACGTTCTAAATTTAGCAGTATTCTACTTTGGGGATGGTGACCTAGGGCACTTTAAATATGCTCGTGGTTACAAAGTCCTCCCAGTTCCCAGTACAAATCTCTACATCTGGGGGCATTGGACCAAGGGTTGCCTGTCTAAAGGTCTGGATTAAAAAACAGAGTGTTATGCAGGAACCTATCCAACTGGTTAAACCACGTGTAGTGATATGTACGGATGACTCTGAAGTGTGAGTGTAAGTACTAGACATTTATTTTTTGCTATTTTCAAGAATAAAAATAAAGCTTAAAACATGTCAAAAGTAATTTTAGATGATGAAACTTCAAAAAAAAAAGTTAAGAGTGCACAGGTTAAATATATCTTTGTACATGCAAACATGTGAAAAAAAAGTTTAAAAATGTTTGGGTTTATAGTACCCCGCTTTCCCCTATCATTTAAGTAGAAACTTCCATCCTCATCTGTTAAACATGACTTTTACTATTCAGGGTACATTGTCCGACAATGGATCTATTTTCAATTCGTTCCGTTTGCAGGTAGTTCAATATCCGGTTTGGGTCGTGAGTTAAAAGCACGAAAATAAAGAAAACGGTTTTGTGTGTGTAGACGGTCTTCTAAAATACTTCCCAGAGTGCACGAGAAACGAGGAAATTTAAACATTTCATTTCTAACTACAATGCTCTTTAAGAAGAAACTGCTTTGCTTCCGACATTTTTATTCGTTGTAAAGCTGGTGTGTTTTATTTAACTTGAAAATTTATGTCTGGGAAAGAGCATTAAATTTAAAATAACTAAAATAATCATAAACAAGTAACATAAATTCGAGTTTTAAATTAAAAGCATGTTTTCTTGAACATGAAAAAACATTTAATGTAGAAATATCATTTTATTTTGCATTTTTTCTTGTGCATTTTTTGAAAAAAAAAAATTAAATTTCGCCTCAAAGGACTCAACTGTTCTGTTAAGACAAAGAATAGAGTATGACATTGGCAAAAAAAATATTTCAATATGTTGTTGCCAGAGTATGTTGTTATGACCGTTTGAATATCGGTAAAATATGACATTTTTCATATTTCGGCCTTACGCAACTAAAAGCACGTTGAACTTTCCTCGGTTATTTATACATTATTTTAAAGTGCTTACACTGGTCTTTCAAACGACACAACTTTTGCCGTACTAACTGAAATGTACAAGCCGTTTTCGGACCACAAAAACGCTGAAAAATGTCAAAAATGCCTTGTTTTGAGGGCCTTCACTGACCTTATGGCAACAACTTACCACAAATTTAACATTCATTTTGTAAAGTTTCAACCTTCTATATTCTATATACAAAAAGAAAGTTGGAGTTAAATAGTTCCTGGTAAGAGTTTTGGCTCACAGCAACTTCCATGTCTTGAAAATCCGCTTAATTTTTGATGCCGCACCTTCACCTTTAGGACCTTCCATAAAAACTAAACAACTCAACTTTAGAGCAAAACATTCTGGATTTGGTCTTCAATAAGATAATAAACATTTGGTAATTTTTGGGAGAAAATCTGACAGGTCATGAATCACCTCATAATGCTAGGTGTGACAGTTTCTCAGATTCTTGCTCTTAAAGCAATAGTTTAAGAGCATTATATATTTATCTACTTATATTAAAAACTGAGTACTATCGTTGTCCTGGTTCTCTCTCCTGAATGCTCCTGACTAATAGTCATGAACTCCTCTGAACTGGTAGTCGAGCCAGGTACCGATAGACTCGTAATTTTTCAGGCTTCATTAGTTTAAATTTACATGACGTTTAATAAAGGGGTTGTGAAGAAACTGAGAAAAATCTTCATATTTTTGCTCAAATTAAAGCGATTTGTCTTAAATGAATAAATATTAAATGCATTATTATAAAACGTGATTAATATGAAACAGTAATAATAATGATAATTTCGAACAAAGGCGGCTTAACTGAATCAAACATGAAACTCATTAGCGAGCATAAAACCTTTATTAGGACATAGCTGTGCCCCGCGGTTTTACATGTGTTAAAAAAGCAATCTATTTAAAATCTTTTGAAAAAAAAAATTAAGAGGCTCTAATAAAATATCGTAAAAAATATTCAAGTTTTTTTTTTTGTTCAGAGGTAACACGTGTAACGCCAAGCCAAGTAACTAGTATGATGTATTATTCGATTGGCGAAATATAATTGGAATAGTATCAAATCATCTAAAAGGAGAAAAAAACCCCACATATGGGTTATAGACACAGAACTATACATACAAATAGATGCAGCAATATATAGCTAAGAAAGATCTAAATTGGTGTATTGAGACATATATTGATTAAAATAGCATGTATTTTTAGGCTTTTAAAATTTCTAAAATAAAGTATTGCTAAACCATAACACAGTAAAATATAATGCTATGAGCATGTTTTAAAATATCAGTGCTTAATTTTTACGACTCTGCTGTATAAATCATATTTTGGAATTGATTCCTTTCAGTTATTTTGCATTTATATCTATTAAAGTAAAATATGAGGCTCCATGTCATTTAAAGCTCAATCGAAATTGTTGACGTTACCACGAAATGTGTCTAACGTTAATTATGAGCACTATTAGGGATGAAGGTGTTTTATAAAAGCTAAGGTTAATCATGGGGTAGATTAAGTGGATAAATAAACGCATAGAGTTATAGCATGCAATAACGACGCCATTTCTCCAATCATACCATAACGCTGTATCGAACGTAGGCTTTGCGGAAAACGAGATAGCATATTACTTCTTCTTGATGTCAATAAGAAATAAAATATAAGCAATCACTAGGCGCTTTCGCTCTTGTAGTTGTAAACCGAGGAACTATTGCACTTCTTCATTCCTATCTTATATCGCTGTGGCTCTTTAGCAGACAGAAAAAAACACATAGTTTCAGTATCGAGAGTTTATTTCCAAAAAAAAAAAAGCAGGTTTGATAATGTAACTGAAACAAACATATTTATTGAATAATGCATCAAAACAACTTGTTCGCAGAGCAATCTTTTTAGTTTGAAACAGAGCCCGATCATTCTGACACTGGACACGGGGCTCATTTCTATTTCAGGCCCTCCCCCTCTCATACCAGTTACATGTTACGAGTTAAAAAAATCTTACAATGCTAGAATGAAAAAAAAAGTTTTGTGCAAAGATCGAACTTAAAAAAAAAAAATGTTATGTAATTATTATGAGAAAAATACGCGTTGACATACACAGTAGGCTGTTAATAATAATACTAAAATATACAGTAGGCATTTTGTATTTAAGAGGCGTTGAATAAAGTAAGGGGATTTAGGGCCCCCTGAAATGTAAAAGAAGTGCCCGTGTGCACCTGCGGTAATCAGGCTCTGGTTTGAAGGCAACTGTAAAAAGGAGCTGACTCATTTTGAATCTTGCTTCTGAAAGGGTATCAATGTGAAACCATTGGTATTCAAATTACATTGATGAAAAAATGGTTGCTAAGCATCAGATGCGTTCTCTGATCAATGTTTGCCTACTTTTCTTTTTAACTGACTTCAACAAAGGAAGAGGTTATACAACTCGTCGGAGAAGTTTTTTTTTTTTTTTGTATGTTATAAGATTACTCGAAGACGCCTGGACCGATTTCAAAAATACTTTTTTTGTTTGAAAGGGTTTTCTTTCCGATTGGTTCCATCCTCGCATGATCCGGGTTTGATAAAGGGAACCTACAGAAATCGATCGAAAAAGAAATCGGGATCACAGTAATCGTAATAATGACAATTTTTAATGTTAGGCTTCTCTGGATTTATTCATTTCTGTGGTCTTTTTATCTTCATGTAATGCTGATAACATTGTTTTGAAATATCGACTTGTATTTTAAACTAAGTATTTTTCTATGTCCTGCTTCTTTCTCCTGAACGCCAATTAACTGAAAGTTGAACCTGGTACCGCTAGATTGGTAATTTTTCAGGCTTCATTAGTTTTAACTTTTCTATACGATTTTAATAAACGAAGATATCAATTAATAAGTAGTCAAATTTAAAGCGATGTGTCCTAAATGATTAAATATGAAATCCATTGTTACAGAACGTGGTTGATATGAAACAGTAGTAATAATAATGATAATTTTGAATGAAGGCTTAACTAAATCAAACATGAAACTCATTAGCGGGCCACGTACCGTAGAATGTCTTAAAATCTTATAAACCGCGAGAAACTTAAACTATAAATCAGTTGAAGAGCGGTTAATATTTAAACAGCTTTGACTAAACTAGTACACAAATAAATACCTGAGAATAGTAAGGATTGGTTTTTAGTGTCAACCGTTTAAAATTTTAGAAGCGTTGATAGTTTGTTTCTTTCTTTTCTTACGTGGTTTATTTTATGGAGCATTTACATAAGACAATTAGGTGAAGTTTCGCAATGGAAGCATTACCTTATTTCATAAGTACAGTTACTCTAAAAAGAATAAAATAAAAATATTTTTGAAAACAAAAAATGAACCGACTTCGGAACTTCACTCGGCAAGTGCTCTAAAAAGTAAAAAATAATTTTAAACTTTGAACACCATCGATACTACATTTAAACATAAGTTTGGAAGTCGATGCAAAAACTTAGGTAAAATGATTAACTACATTTTGCCAACATTATTCAGAGAAACCATTGAAAATGAAGAGCTGAATATTTGTACCATTAATTAAATATGTGGTTGTCAATGTAGTGTATGCGAATGCGATTAAAGAAAATAGATTCATTGAAATTTATATTTATAGTTGAATTATAGTTTCGTATGATTTTATTTAATGATTTTGCACCGACTTCAAAATTTATGTTTAAATGTAGTATCGATGGTTTCAAAGATTAAAATTAGTTTTTACTTTTTAGAACACTTGCCAAGTGAAGTTCCGAAGTCGGTTCAATTTTTTTTTCTTTTTCAAAAACATTTTTATATAAACAGAAGATTTTAAAATTCAGACTTGAAGCAAGTGCCGTAGGAAAATGAGCTTAGCTGCATAGGAAATCTTTTCCGATAAACTGTTATTCAAGTTGAAAAGGAAATTATCTTTCGGAACAGCGAAATTATCAATGTGTTTCCGAGTACTTAAAACATGGCTGGAGCCACTTGTTTTTTCAGAAATAGTATGATTTTTACTACGCAATGTTACTTTACGCGTAATTTTTTAAAGCACCCATATTTTTTTTTAAACAAAAGTATCTTTTTTTTATTTTTGTCAGTCATTTAACAGTTCTGTAATATAGTATGATGAATTCGAAAATAACGTACACATTTAATGTAAAAGGAGTAAACACAAACTAATGGTTAAGATTGAAAAAGCGCAAATTCGTATACCTAAAATATGTTTTTGAATTATCATTACTATTTTCAGAAACAAGCAGTCCCTGAAATATTTTGCTCACGAAAAATAAATTATCCTCTACTTGATGAAATTCTTTTCCAAGCACTGTAGCTCGTTTAATATACTTTCAAACGGATTACAAAAGAGTGCTTTGGTTGTTTCTTTTTCGGATCATAGTCAACTTGAAGAGTAAACGCTGCTGAGATAAAAGAAATCACGAGGAATCAAGAACAGTTAAACATCAATTTATATTCAAAAGTTGTCAAGATAAATATTGACACCTATGTATCTAAGGTTGTTGAGCAAGTTCACGTCAGCGTTTGTGCGGGTCATGAGGTTGCTCGTAACTAGTACAAAATCCGCTGTGTTTTATCAAGAATATAACATTCTATTGATAAGTCGTGAACATATTAAGTAAAGAAGACGATTTTAAGAATATATTATGCTCTTACGAGAAAGTTATATATAAAAAAATATGTTCTTAGAAATGACAATATAGACCAAAACCGAAAACTATTGAGACGTTTAGTAAGACGCTGTTTGTTGTCTTTGTAAGATAATGTGTAAATATTTACCGATGCGGATGAAATGTAAGGAAAATGAATGAATTAATCTTAAATGAAAAATCTGTTAAATGCCTGGTTAAAGCAGACAAATTCGAAAAATATGCACTCCATGTGTGACATTCAAACACAGTTTTAAATTGAATTATTTTATTACGAAAAGCATTTTTTTTTTAAATACCCAAAAATTACTATTTACTTATGCAGAGCTTAATGTGTGTTCATAAAACTGTTTTGTGCAAGTTAAACATACAAATTAAGTAAGTATTTTACAGATAAATGCAAATTACTTAAAAACTTAGCACGTGTTTAAAATACTACAGAAATTTAAAGGTGTTTCATGCTTATTGCACATTGTGCAAGCTATGTCCTTGCTGCAGCAATATCCAGGAAGTGTCACAGGAAGAAAGCACATCACTATTTAATCAAGAGATAATATTTTTACTATATTTGTATATATTTAATATGATTGAACTGTGCGTAATCGTTTAATACTCTTAAATGTGAGAACAAACTATAATAAATAATTTTAAGAAAAAACCTTAAAATGATTTTTTACGACTAATAGCTAATTTACTTTTTTAACAAGTATTGTTATTAATTCAGGCCTTTTCACAGTAATAATTTTGAAATAAATTTATTTTCACAAGAATTGAACAAACAACATTTATTTATCAATGAATTAAACTATTTTATTCTCCTGTTTTCGCTATTTGCATAAGACATTTGAGACCTCTAATATGCTTTACGTAATTAATAATTTTTTCTTTAAGTTTTAGCAAAATATTATTGAAAGAAAAACTAAGTATATGTAGGAACTAGTTTTGATCCTAGGAACAAGAACTTTTCAAATAGGAAATCCAAATGTGAGCTTGGCTCGTATCGATGGGCTTAAAATGTACTGAAAGGCTAATGAGCGCAATGACATAGATTCTGAAAAAAAAAAAATCAGCGAAATCTGTGATCTAAATTACTATATATAAAAAATTGTGTGAGTGTTTTGATTAATATTATGAAAATTTCTGCTGTTTTTATTTTACGAGTAGGGTTATTAACCTAAAATGAAAAATCTATTAAATGTCTGGTTAAAGCAGACAAATTCGAAAAGAATATACTCCATGTGTGACATTCGCCAACAAAGTGTGAAAATGTGAATTCTTTTATTACGAAAAGCATTTTTTTAAAAATTTCCGAAACATTACTACACAAGCGGAAAAAAAAATCCCAACACTAAGAAAGACTTGTGTTAGATAAACGAAATTTGGTAGGCGTGTTTATACAACTGAAAGATGACATCGATTGAAATTTCGCGTTCCGCGCATAAGTGTGGCGCAGCTGGCGTCACTCAGAACATGCAACTAAGGCTTGTTTTAAAAGCGTGTTGTGAAGCTCGTGTGTATTATTTTTCCGTGAAATTTGATGAATTGCGTTCATGTTAGCTAGGAATGACTTTAAGAAGACGAAGAAAGCCATAATCAACAGCTCACCGAGTTTAAACGAGATCGTACAATTAGGCTACGAGAAGGTGGATTTTCATTTCGCGATATTGCAGATAGACTTGGGTGGGAATGTTTCCACCATGCATCATTATTGGAAGCTATGGGCAAGGGATGGTACTACCTCAAGAAGATCGAGTTCCGAGCTGCCACGTGGCACGACTAAGAAGGAAGATCGCCGAATCTTGCGTACGGCTGTGGCGCATCGCACTGCATCTGCGGGTGAAATTCGAGCTGCAGTTGGTACCGTCATGACCCAGGGAACGGTAAGAAACTGTTTACTTCAAGGACAACTCCGAGCCAGGCAGCCTGCAGCCGGTATTCCATTGACTGCAAACCATTGCCTTTTCCGACGACAGTGGTGCCACGACAGAGTTCACTGGAGGTCGGAGTGGAGATCTGTTGTAATTTTTGATGAAAACAGATTCTGGCTTAGTGCTAGTGTTGGCTGTATATGGGTCAGAAGGAGGCCAGGGGACAGCCGGCATCTAAGCGGTCTACGGCCTAGACACACGAGACCCACATCTGGAGTTATGGTCTCTGGAGCAATTTCCTACGACAGCAGGGGCATTCTTGTGGTTATCCCAAACTCACTGACTGAAAATTTGTCGTCAGTCTGGTAATTTAACCAGTAGTACAGCCCTTCATTCAAGGGGGCGTTTTCCAACAGGATAACGCTCGCCCTCACATCGCTGCTGTAACGCAATGTACTCTACAGAGTGCTGACATGTTACCATGACGTGCAAAATCACCAGGAATGTCTCCAACTGATAACGTATGGGATATCATTGGACGGCACCTCGAGCATCATCCACAGTCAGCAATAACGGTCCTAGTATTGATACAACAATTGCAACAAGCATGGAACTCCGTACGACAAAGTGACATTCGGCACCTGTATGACATAATGCATGCACGCTCTCAGGATTGCCTTCAAAATTCTGGAGGTTAACCCTCTACTAAATTAACATAATTTCACATTTGCACAGCATTTTCTTGAGCTTAAATTAGCCAGTGATCTTGTACATTTAATCAATTAAACATGTTAATTAGACAATTGCATTACCAGAATTTCATTACTCTACATAAATTTTTTCTTGGTGTTGGGATTTTTTTTTCCCGCCAGTGTATTTACTTATGCAGAGCTTAATGTGTGTTCATAAAACTTGTTTTGTGCAAGTCAAACATATAAATTAAGTAAGTATTTTACAGATAAATGCAAATTACTTAAAAACTTATCAAATGTTCAAAATACTACAGAAATTTAAAGGTGTTTCATGCTTATTGCACATTGTAATTTTAAGATAATCAACTATATTTTTCAGCGGATAAAGAAACTTCTTTTAAGGTTTTAAATTGATTATTTTTATTTGGCAAAACAAAAACAAGGTTGACAAACAACATGGCCCCCAGATACCGTGTCCCTAGAAGGCCAAATATTCATTAAACAATTCACTGAACCGGTAATCCCATTTTGCCTTCGAAAAAAAAAAAAAAACTTTTCAACTCAGTAAATCTTTTTTACGACAACGGAACATTTTTTTAAAGTTTTTTTTTTTTTTTTTTCCAGAGATGTCAACATTTTCACTGAAGTCAATTCGTTACTTTTCACATTTTGCAGCTGTCTGTAGGGAAGAAAGATTTTGTTGTTCATTTTCAAACTTTACATTTTTTAAGAGCTTAATGATATTCCTAATTATGTCTCTACATTTTTTTAATACTTGATAAAGGTAATTATTTAGTCATCACATGTCACACAATACTTGTGAAATGCGATGCATCACAGAAATTATACAGAAAATATTGCTTTTATAATTTTTCAAAGACTAAAAAAAATCCGAAATGCGACACAGTAATAATGCAGGATGTCATAGATTTCGCTAGTTTTCTGTGAAAATCAAGAATCCTTGTAAAAAGTTGCCTTTTCTCAGTAACTACGCATTTTTAATTAATAAATTAATTTAACTATATTTGTTTATTTATTTTAGAGCAACCTTAGCTTTGGAGCTGATTTCACCTCTGCTTTATAATTGCCAAGGATGCTGAAGTAATTGCAATGGATCTGAACGCGAAATACAGTGGAGTCTATCAATCGCGAATTGAGTCTCCAGACTGTTAAGAAGGCTGGTGGGAAAGTCCAAAACTGTATCGTCACTTGTCGGGTCCACTCAACTGCTTCATAAAAATGATAGGTATATCTTCACACTGACAGCTAGTAATATTTTAATGCCGTACCAAGAGAGTGGTCTCCGTATACACAGTACGGCTCAATCACGGGGAATAGTTGTTTCGAGCTAGGTCACAGCAGTCCGACTAGCGAAGGAAAGTATTTATTTTAGTTTTAAAAACACATCATCAACAATGTCTTCTTACCAGGGAACAGCAAGAATAGTGTGATAGTGAAAAATGTTGAAATAAGTAGCAATCAAACGAGTATTGAAGCTTTTTTTTTTTATTCATTATTATTATTGTTATTATTATTATCATCATCATTTCTTTTGACGCAGCAAAATAGTGCAATTGCGTCCTAATTATCGAGCTGTTTAGGACAGTTAAAGTTGAATAATAGGCGACTTCAATTCCACCTGCAAAGCACATAAAATATATCTTCTTTTTTTTTCATGAAATTTCAACGGGCTTTAAGGCGAAATTGTTCAGTAACGGGGACACGAGGGCAAATGATTTGTGCTATCGGAAATACAGTATGATGCTTCAATTGCCACTTTTTTTCCCCTTTTTCCACAATGGTGTGCTTTCCTGGTTATGTAAATCGGCTAATGCGAAATTTTGGTTTTGTTTAGCGGTTAATAGTATTCATTGACTGGAAAATTGCTTATTAATTCACTACAATCATCTAAAACTTGGAACCAGAAGCATCAAAGTTGGTATATCTTTTTCGCAACAACTACACTTTCACCATATGCATTAGTGCTAATTCGTTGTACTTATAATGAGTTGAAGATGAAAATATTTTGAAACTAGTGAATTAAATTTATAACACTGCACTAATAATAGTTATTCACCCACACAAAAAAATAATTTGTTAGTACCAAAAAAGCACACTTGTAACTATCCGAAACTAACACAAAATATACAATAGCAACTTTGTAACGTTATTTTTATAAAGCTCATTGTCACTAGCTGTTTTTCATTGCAATTTCTTTGTTTTGCCGGAAGTGGGGAGGGGAAGGAGTAAAGATATATTTTATTTTTAAAACCTTTTATTTATTGATGTGCTATTTGCGTTGTTTCTGAGCTATTGAAAAAGAAATATTTATGAATACAATACTCATGTTAAAACTACGGAAAATAATATACGACCATGCTTAAGAAAAATATTACGGACAAATTTATGTTACCTCAACCGAAAATTATTATGTTTACTCTTGCATAATTTTATCTTAAAACTAAATAAATTACTTCAAGGCATTCGACTTAATATTTGTGATCCAAAAACATTTGCAGAAAGTAAATGCAAAAACAATATCTTTTCCCCGTTATAAGACAGCAAAAAACCTTAAAAACCCACCTTTTTTTTTTTTTTTTATAAGATTTGCATATTTTGCGCATTTACCTTGCAACGTTTTCTACTTTTGTGATATATACAGACCAATTTATTTATGACTACATTAGTATTAATTTGATTTTGATAGGGTACATAAGTATATAGGTTATTTTTTTAACGTTAGATCACTGTGTTCGCATTTTTGTGTTTCATAAAATACTTTTTGCATATGTTAGGTTTTAAAAGCTTATACTGCCTAAAATTAGGCTTGATACTTTTTTTGAAAGTGAAGATATAAAATAACTTAATAGTTAGTACAAAGTAGTGTAAGTACGTTAATGCAATTATATGTTTGACTAAATATAATACTAGTGATAGTTAAAGTAATAAGCTTTTTTTTATTTCTATAATCTATTTTAGAACTTTCTAGACGATTAAAAAGAAGAAAATATTTAACATTTTAAAGCAATTATATTTGTGATTCCAAAACACCTATTAATTTTTAACTAGACCTTAATTGTTGCATATTTTCTCGAACGATTATGTTTCAAAAATGTTAACTACTAACTACTATCATTTCAAAAAATTTTGGAAGCTGAAAAATCTAAACAAAAAAGAAGTTTAACTAAATGAACGTTATAGCAGCTTAGAATATTTTGAAACTTGTATTTTTTTCTCTATTAGTGCTTCAGAATAATTTGATTTAAGTAATTGTGCAGGGGAAGATTTTTTTTTTTAAAAAACGTTTTTAATTTTGTATGTAAAATCCTTAATAAGTAATTTAGTGTAGATGACGTTCTCTTTAGTTAGAGGCGTTTTCATGCATTATTTAAGCCTACAGTTAGAAAAAAAATGATAACATGTCAAAAGTATCATTTTAAAAATACTTTTCTTTTTATTGAGGAGTTAAATACAAAATTCAGCTTCATGAAAATTAAAAAAAAAAAAAAGTTGTTTCTTCTCAATGGTTTCTATATTGAAAAAATTAAAACGACCCGGCCAATATAAAGAAAAAAAAGTTTTTCTGTTCGTTACTTCAGTATTGTGTATCATATTATATCTTCCATGTAACTGAATTATTTATGCTTTATGCTTGCGTTTTCAAACTGTTGAATTATAAAAAATACAAGTACAAAAAAATCTTATAGTGTAAAAAAATTATAATTAATTTTAAAAACGCAAAACTTAAAAAAAAGACAACAAAAGAAAAAAAGTAGTGGTATCTAAAATGAAATCATCGATGCGAAACATAAAAAAATAAATATTTTTAAATTTTTAAACATAATTAGAACAGTTGCGACACTGCTAGTTTCACTGCCCCTTAAAAACAACAACGCAGTAATAAATTTCCAAAATATCTGTTTTGAAGAAGCATAGATGCAAGGAGAATCGTTATTTTTTGAAATCTAAAAATGATCTTGCGTTACCTCTTCAAAATATATCTAAATGCAAATTGTTGTCTTGTATTTCGATAGCCATGAAAATAAAACTCAAGCTTGGAAATGGATAACAAGTAAAAGGGAAATGTGAATCACGGATCTTGCCTGAAGTCATATCGTAAGAAGCTAGAACTCTCTCATGAATACCAAGCGCTTGTAAATGTTCATCTGGTGTGAAAGGGAGTTCAAGAATTTTGATATAGAAAGATTATGTTCTTGTCTTTATGTTTGCTTTAATATTTCTGCATAATATTTTATTAAATTCTGACCCAGTGAAGAGAGGAGCATATTATGTGTTTTACTAGAATTACAGATGTAGCATAAGTGCACTTACACACACGCAATTAGATTTGCAATTAGTTATTACGATTAATTATTCAAAATATCAAAAATCTTTTTGAAATTTTATATTTTTGCAATTTTGTTTCAGCTAATGATGTGCACATTTTCATAAAAACAAGCTCTTATATCCCACTGTGATGCCAATAGGAAAAAATGCAAAAAAATACAGTCATTTAGAATTTTACTTTTCTGATCCAAAAAGAGCCAATAAAGCGTGTGAAATACATTAATTGTGTGCGAAAGCTTATTTGTAATATCATTTCACAATCTGTTTATGTAAACGATGGATAGACAGTAACTATATAGGTTGCCAAAGAGTTTACCGCTATTCCATTTTTAGTGATTTTCTATAGAATAAAAAAATATATAAATAAATTACGTTTCGTATTCATCGTCTGCTTGGTACGACTTTATTCTTGTCCTAGCCAAACACATTCACATCGCTAAATGGCCTTTTTTTGCTATTTATCACCATGTTTCTACACTGTAGAAAATGAATTGTTTTTACAGTATAATACGGCTAATTTTATAGTAATAAACTAAAAATTGCTAATTTTACAGAAATAAGCTGTAAAACTGTAAATTTTGCAGTACTAAACTGCAAATTTGCTAATTTTACAGTTTATTACCTCGCATTTTATAGTTTTAAACTGGAACCTCCGCTGCCAGTATGTTGTGGTGATTTTTCAGTACAATACAGCTAAATTTTATCGTAATAAACAGTAAAATCGCTAATTTTAAAGTAAGAAATTGTAAAATTGTATAGCAGTTATTACTATGTATTTTGGTTTTAAATTTGAACCTCGGCTGTCAGCATAATACTGTACGAATATATATTTTTTTTTTTGCATTGTACGGGACTGCGTATTTTAGAAGTTTAAAACCAAAAGCCAGAGCCGAATACACAAGCTTTCTGAATCACAACATTACACTTATACGTCAGTGCTTAGAAAGAGAAACATAGCTAAGTCGTAAAATTTTCATACTGTGTGTAATACAGGTTGACATGATTTGCCGTAAAAAAGACCTGAGTGAGAAGTTAGGTATATTTAAGGCGCAAATTGCATTGGTGCCAGCATAGCCTTGATCCAAGCACAGTTTCGAGTATTTTCACATTCGTTATTAAAGCCGCTGGTTGCTACCTCCTAACGATAAGTGATGAAAAATGGACTGAAACGTCACTCTGAAAATATCCATCAAGTAATCAGCTTGATAGCTTAAATTAAATAATTGCTTCCCATGAAATGTTTATTGTGAATAGCCTGACCTATCCAACATTTTGGTTCCATAGATGTTTGGACTCACTTTTCTTTGAAGCATTTTAACGTGCATTATTCTACTAACTGGTTTTGAATACGTAAAAATAACTGATTTTAATTTGAGTAAAAGACCACTTCTAGCAAATATAACGAGAGCACTGCTTTAATTATTTCCTTTGGACTGGAATTGTCTAATATCAGTGAAGCAATAAATCTGAAGCTTAGACACCAAATTTTTTCAACGACATTTTTGTACACATACTAGTGTCAGTACGAGTATACGTTTAGAACCAAAATGTTGGATAACAGATAGCCAAAGGAACTTCCTTAATGAACATTCAAATGGTCAAACATAAATCAGGCATAACATGTGAAAATTAGACACTAGTTTTCCTCAGTGCGGTTGTAATCCACATACTACTAGTTCCACGAGCTATCTGCTTTGTTACGAAAATGTAGGAAGAATCAGCTTCCCCAGTAAAGTGGCCTTACCAACAACAAAAGATCATAAATAAGGAAAACAGAGGTTTTGAATTTGGCACTCTTTGCATGAATCAATTTATCGATAAAAATTTATGCGTAAAAGTTTTTTTTTTTTTTTTGTTTAATACATAGGGATTTTTTAAATCGACTGAGTTGGAAATAAATAAATTAAGTCTACATTTTTTTCTGTTTTAAAGTTGAAAAACTACAATTTTAAAGTTTAAAAATATGTTTTAAAACATGCAAAAGTTTTCTCTCTCTTGTAAGTGATAATAAACATTGCTTGGAATAGGAACAGCTTTAGGAAGTTCAGAGAAAAGTCAGAAACTTTTCCCACAGTTTCTAGGAACCAAAAACAGAAAAAGAACTAAAACGAAATAGGACATATGTCCAAAATGACTTTCTATACTCTTGTAAGGGTATCGATTTTGCGATCACAGGCGTTTTACGGAAAATACTTCGTGCAGAAGTAGCAGTGGATGCAGTTAACCCCATTGCCCCTCCCTTGTGTGACTCAACGCTGGTAAATTTTTACACTAACTTTTATACGAGCAAAAGGGAGGGTTAGGGCTCTGTCGGGAAGTTCGACATATTTCGCGTCTCTCCGCTTGTTTCCTCCATTATTTTCCTACTCCACTGTGAATTACGCCTCCATCCAACGCTTAGTAAAGAAGAAGCATCTGGGACTTGAAGTTACGGAACAGAAAATGGCAACACTGTTCGCTCCTGGCTGGCGGCAACCACGTTTTTCTTCAGTGATGCTACTACTTCGGACAATGTTGCCTCGCCGAATGCCTTCGTGATTTTCCATCCACCATTTTTTTATCATGCACTTTGATTTGAAAAATAATTACAAGAAGGATGACTCTGGGAACCTGTATATACCTACCATAAGATCGAGTGCTGATTTTTTCGGAAAGAGACGCCAGATGCAGCCTGTTTTGAACTGAAACCTGTAACCTGAAACCTGAAGTCCGCTCCATACTTATACGATGACGCCGGAGGTATCCTGTGTGGATAGGAGACCTGCACCCCGATTTCTGCTAAGGGATGCCTAAGGTCCGGACGGTTTCGGAATCTGTTCCTCTGTGATGAAATAAAAAATTGTGGAGGAAACGAATAGGATAGCCATATGTCTACCGCCTACCAACGTGATACCTTAGTGCATATAATAAAAAGTCTGAGAGAAAAACTTCGATGTCACCCAAATCATTTCAGGTTTTTTCATCACTCCTTTTGTTGCAGATTCAACATTTTATGTCCTTCAAGGGCAACTCCAAGTTTTTGCACGTGGGCCAAAAATGGCTAGGAGAGCGGTCGAGTCCTTGGGTAGCGGTTTTTTTTTTTGCTTTTTTTTTAATTTGTTACAATGCAATGTTTTCCACTAACGGCTTAACTAATATAATCAAAATCTAACTACTTTACGACAGGCTCTCCTCAAGAAACTTTTCGCAATTGAAACCCGAAACATGATGGCAACATATGTAAACCAAGACGTGTAGTCAGGGGTGCCCATCCCCCCCCCCCAAGCTCAATGGCGCAAATCCCCCCCCCCCCCAAAAAAAAAAAACTTTTCACAACCCTCTTATACTTTATTTTTATCCCTATTATTTTATTTATTTTTTTAAATATTATTTATTTATTTTTTTAAATTGTAACTATTATTTTTTTACGTATTATTAATTTTTTAAAAGTACTATAATTACGCGCAGAATAGAATCGCTTTTTTTCTATTCCAGACATTCCAAGCGCGCACACACACACAAATAATAAATAAATAAATAATAAGTAAATAAAAGAAATAATAAAATTAAAAAATAAATTAAAGAATAATTTAAATTAAAAAAAAATAGTTAATAAATAATGGAAATAAATAAATAAATTAGTTTAAAAAAATCCCCCCCCAAAAATTTTGATGGCGCAACTTGCGCCATAATCCCCGCTCCCCCTGTGGGTACCCCTGCGTGTAGTAAAGGATACGTAGTAAAATCAATCAACCCTACCTTGAAACATTTCTAGATCCTCCCTTGCTTTTTCGAAACTTAATCACTGAGAAAGCCTTTTTTTTTAAATGAATTTCGTTATTTTGATGAAATTTCGGGAGATATTTACTATATTAAGGAGTTTGGGAGAAGGTATAAAAAAAATATTGAATCTCCAGAACGAATTGAGAAAGTTAGCAGCTGTGTTAATACCGTAAAATTATTCTGTGACTGTATTCGGTATTTGCTCTAGCGAAAACATGTTGAAATAAATACTCATGCAAATACAATCATTAATTTTACTCCTTATATCACACGACGACACAAAAGCTTTCTGAAAACTCTGTTATACTTTTAGAAGTCAACTAGAAGTATAGAATCGTTAAGAGTTTCCTCTGAATGTTATAGCACTGAAATATGCACTTACCTATTGAAATTAGTTTCTTCTCAAGTTTCCGATTTCTAGAAAACTCACAAGTATCAAAAATAAGATGAAGGATATAACTGAATATTTAGGTGGAGAGAATGTGCATTATAAAGTGTATGTTCAAGCATAAATCATCCTAACAATTTAGGCAAAAACTTGGATCTAAAAAAGGGAAAATTTCCTATTCGAAAGATAGATTTTAACTGCAGCATCATAAACCAATTCAAATCAAAGTTTTAAATAATCATGATTTTTTTTCTTGCCGAAAAAGAACACAATAATAATGAATGTCACCATGGTTACAATTTTAGACCATGTTCTTAAGTAGCGTACATTGTTTTAAATTCTTTAGACGAGAATCTTACTTTCGGGTATCTAAAACAGTGTATTTATTTTTTAAAAAGTTATACTCATCGATTTTAAGTATTTAGATAAATAATTGCTGAAGGTAACATTACTTAATGATGATGGTAAAGTATTTGAAAATAATGTTTTAACGAATATTATTATGGCCGAGAGTTGAGTAAAAATGCAAATTACACCTGTTGAAAAAATATGATTATAAGATATTTTTTGTACATTTGGAACTGGATTCAAGCGATAGGAAACCTTGCTTCGCATAGCTTCAACTTTTCAACAGCTTTTTGTTAAAATTATTTTCTTGGGAAACTACCACCTAATTGCGTTGCTTGACACATTAGTCTGGTTCGCTACTTATTTTTAATTTTACTAGACACTTCCATTGCAACTTTCTAAGTCAGGAATTCAAGTGAAACAGGCGATCGCAAATTACAATCGCTACTGGAAATGAATTACATTAGAACGTTTCTTGATAAAAACATCGTGACGTTTGCCTATGGAAAACGAGCTAGATAAAACGTCACAGCCTACTTGGCGAATAAGAGGAGATCACTGACTGTTTGTGAGCTCTTATTGGCTCCACCCGTAGTGACGTCAGTGCCAAGTTAAGTTGATAATAATGTAATTCACTTCCAGTAGCGATTGCAATTCGAAGCCATTGCAATGGTGTTTCACTTGAATCCCTGCCTAAACTTATTAAAATGTATCTGCTTTATTTAATTTGGCAAACCTGAAGCCAACCTTGCAATTGCGTATGCAATCAACTTATTGATAATTACGTGACAATAATGACCATAATAATACATGCATTAGAGCAGCAATTAGGTTCAGCTGGGTACAAATGACAAAATTATTAAATGCTTTTGAAACAAAAAAAAAGGCAAAGTGGGTACCGTAAAGTCGGGTTACTTGGACCCACAAGGAGGTTCCTTGAGCCCACAGTAAAATGATAAAATCTGGGTTTGGTACTAGCATTAGAGACTGCAGAGTGCTTCTACCTAGAGGAGAAACGAGGAACTACGTGCAAGTCTTCAACTAATAAGTACCAAACCTAGATTTTATCATTTTACTGTAATGGGCTCAAGTAACCCCTTAGGGTCCAAGTAACCCGACTTTACGGTACTAAATTCATTAATGCAAAGAAAATAGCATTTATTACAGGACGTGTCAGCATAATTTCTAAACATATAAACAGAAGTTTAAATAATCAAATTAAGAATAGAATATCACCTGTATTCAGTATATTTTCTATTTTAACAAATGTTTTACCTAAACATATGCAACTTTCACACCATTTGTTAAATCTCGTATCGTTAAATAAAACTTACAATATATTAAAAACAAAAAAATAATATTTCAATTAAAGATAATATTAACAAAAGCGGGTAATATTTTAATTTTAAATACGTAGTTAGTGTTTTCATATGTAATTATTCCAACTTTGAATGATTCAAATATACAATACTATTTATACGTATAACACTATTACGAAATACACTTTTTTCACTGTGAGATCCGAAAAATGAAAACACCTGCCATATTATATTCTGGACTCGGGGTATTCGGGCTTTTTTATTTCTGGACTTAAACAGCATTTCCTTGTCTCTCAGCTTCTTAAAAAAGAAAAAGTCTTCGAAAACATCGCAATCTTTTCGAGTTTCAAGGAGGAAAATTCTTTTTGATTGTTGAGAAGGGCATCATATAAGGCACACAAATGATTGTAAGACGGGGTTTTAACTCAGCAAGAAAACGAATTATCTCTAGATTTTTCTTAGCTTACTTTATATCATGTGCAATGAAAGTTTTCGAGAAAGCTTTTCTTTGCTTCCCCATCGTTAGTTTCCTTGTACAGTCAGCCGGTGGTATTTTCACTAAAAATAATTTTAAATTTCGTATTCGGTTTATTACATTAATGCATTGCAGCAGCATGAAAGAAATAACGTGATTTATCATTGTGGGCTTAACATAAAAAGGGATTGCCACTTTTTTGGCCAAGATATATTGAATGACAAAAAAGATCATTAGAAACATATTTTTCCACTTTTTTGCAGTTGTTTATGTCTGTATATGTTTTGAATAGTTTTGAATTCCATAAAAAAATGTTGTTGTGATTAAAACATTGCTCTGTATGCAAATATTTGTTTTAGTTTTTCTTTAATTATTTTAATGCTCAGACAGCTTAGATCCCATTACAACTAGAACAGATGGAATCGGTAAAAAAGACGGTTTTCTGAAAGAAGCCTTAGATCTTGTATAAAATTACAGAATGACATTTTATTTATCTGCAATTTTAAAAGTAAATAACACAGGAACCGTTGCAAATAACGCAGCACTTTTTTTATTAAAAATAACATCTAAAATTAAATTAATGCACAATGTTTTCAAAATAAAAACCTTAACAGGCATTGCAGTTGTGGAATCTAATCACTTAGTGATCAGTTACTTAAGCAGGTGTTTCCAGTTTTGCAACTGAGTCAGAAATGGATTTCTTGAGGCTATTGAAGCTTGTAATCTTCAATAGTCTTCTTGCACATCATATCTTTGATGTGACCCCAAAGATACACTGTAAAAAAGAGATGTTTTTACAGTTTAAAACAGCTAATTTGCAGTAATTTTACAGTAATAAAGTGTATAGTTGCTAATTTTACAGTAGTAAATTGTAAAATTGCTAGTTTTTCAGTAATTAAACTGCAAAGAGATAGTTTTGCAATTTATTACTATGCTTTTGCAGTTTTAAACTGGAACCACTGCTGCCAGTATTATACTGTAAAAACAACAGATTTTGTTGGCAGTGTAAAAACCGAACGCATTTATATCCAGTAAATAAAATGGCCATCATTATTCAATCCCTCTTCCATTCTACTCGAATCAGGGGGTCCATCCCCCCCAATCTCAATGGCGCAAATTCCCCCCCAAAATTTTTCACAACCCTCTTGTGCTTTTTGTTTTTATTTTTACCTCTCTTTATTATTTTATTTATTTTTTTAAATATTATTATTTTTTTAGTAATTATTTATTTTTTTAAATATTATTCATTTATTTTTTTATTTATTATTCATTTTCTAAAAGTACTAATTATGCGTAGAACAGAATCGCTTTTTTTCTCTTCCAGACATTTCAAGCACACTCACACACACAAAATAAATAAATAAATAATAGTAATAAAGAAATAAAAGAACTAATTTAAATTCAAAATATTAATTAATGAAAAATGTTTATTAAAAAAAATCAGAAATTATTTAAATAAATCAGTAAATAAATAAATTAATTTTAAAAAATCCCCTCCAAAAATTTTGATGACGCAACTTGCGCCATAACGCCCCCCCCCCCCTTGTGGGCACCCCTGACCGGGATGGTAGTTAGGGCATTGTTAAGCGATAATCTGAGAGCAAACCTTAACTTCCTTTTCTGTATTCTTTTCAATTGAAGAAAAAAAGTTCTGCACTATCTGGAACTTCTGTAATTTTATGTTAAAGTTGTTGGTTAGTTAGCGGTCACACTTTGTGTACAAGGTTATTACAAAATAATGGTTGTATCAGGGACGCCATTTCAAGTTTTTCCAGGGGGGGGGACAAAGGGTTCAAACACAATGCAATTTCATCGGAAAATAGCAAAAACCACGCCCCTTTATACACTGCTCGACATTGAAAATGCAACACCAAGAAGGAGTGGTCAGAAATTCATGCAAATTTTACCGTAGACGCACGTCACTGAATTATGCAAATGATATGAAATGCGCAGCTCTCCGACGCACGTGAAGTAAGATATAAGAGAATGAAGTTGAAAAGTGGGCTATGTTCATGTTGGTTTTTCTGCCAGACCAATTATCGGAGAAATTTGGTTTTTGTCTCGAAGGATACGTGTGATAGGAGGAAATGCCACGCCGTCCTCAACGAAGACACTTCCAGCATATAGACGACTTTACAAGGGGTATGGTAATCGGACTGAGAAGGGGATGTTGGTCCATACGTCAAATTGCAGCTGATACCCACATGGATGCAAGCACTGTGCATCGGCTGTGTCGGAGATGGTTGGAAAGAGGAAATGTAGCCACATTGAGGGGTGCAGGTGCAGCCAGAGTGACGTCAGACCGTTTGGACCGACGGATTCACCGACAAGCTGTGGCGGACCCGCAAGTCACTTGTACGTCGATTCTGCAGCACGTGCAAGGTACCCTGGATGTTCCTGTGTCGACCAGAACCATTTACCGTCGACTGGTGGCACGTGGCCTGCAATCACGGCGCCCGCTAAGAAGACTGCCATTGACCTCACAGCACAGACTCCAACGTTTGGAATGGTGCCGGACCAGAGCGACGTGGATGGCAGAATGGCAAACCGTAGTGTTCTCAGATGAATCCCGCTTCTGTTTGTCCAGCGATAGTCATCGCATACGTGGGTGGCGTCGACGTGGAGAAAGATCGAATCCGGCAGTAACTGTGGAACGCCCCACAGTGCGACAACGTGGCATAATGGTTTGGGGCGCTATTGCATACAATTCCGTATCACCTCTAGTTCGTATTCGGGGCACTATGACTGCCCAACGATATGTAGATAGTGTACTGCGGCCGGTGGCAATCCCCTACCTTCAGGGTCTGCCAAATGCAATTTTTCAACAGGATAACGCCCGGCCTCACAGTGCTCGAATCAGCCAACATGCTGTACGAGGTGTACAGATGCTTTCCTGGCCACCATACTCTCCTGACTTGTCACCAATCGAACATGTGTGGGACGTGATTGGACGCCGTTTGCAGAATCTGCCACTGCCTCGTTCAGAGGACGAACTGTGGCAAATGGTTGAAAGGGAATGGAGTGCCATCCCTCAGGACACCATCCGCAGGCTTATTGACTCCATGCCTAGACGTGTTTCTGCGTGCATCGCTGTCCGCGGTGGTCCTACTTCTTACTGAGCCGACGCCGTCCTCGCTCTAAATTTTGCTTATTTATTTTGAAATAAATATCACTTATTGTTCCATGCTGTCTCTGTCTTCTTACCAAATTTCATCAATTTCTGACCACTCCTTCTTGGTGTTGCATTTTCAATGTCGAGCAGTGTATGTAAATACATTGTCTTCTCAAAGCAAGGGAGGGGCAATTGACCCCCTCTGCCCTCCCCCCTAAATGACGGGCCTGGGTTGTACACTGTAAAACAATAAATGTTGTTTTTACAGTATGATACAGCTAATTTTAAAGTAATAAACTGTAAAATTGCTAATTTTATAGTTATAAACTGTAAAATTACTCATTTTACACCTAAAACTGCAAAAATTGGCATTTTGCTGCTTAGTTTTATAGTTTATTACTGTGCATTTTACAGTTTTAAAGTGGAACCTCTGCTGCCAGTTTTAAAGTGCTGTTTTTACAGTGTAATACATCTAGAATTTTACGGCAATAAACTGTAAAATTGCTAACTTTGCAGTAAGGAACTATAAAATTGCTAGTTCTACTGTTAATTACTGTGCATTTTACAATTTTAAATTAAAAGAACGTCTGCAGTACTATACTGCAAAAACAACAGTTATTTTTTGCAGTGTACTGTCTGTTTGCGTATTGTGCGCCTGGGAATCACGGACGCTTCCATCTGAAAAAGGGGAGATAGGTTTAGGATGCGCACTACCCGATGCCTTCAGCTTTTGTTCGCTTACTACTTCCTCGTTGCTTTTCCCCCCTATTTCGAGAAAGTCCGAAGAGACTTGGCGCGTGCGTCTCAGAAGTCATACGAAAAAATTTTAGACAGTAGTTTTAAGTCATGTATTTATTAATATACAAATTATAATATAAACAATATCTCATATGGAAACCAGATTTTTTACGCAAGCATAGGCTTTCGATATGCTATTTTTTGTAAACGATAGACATCTATACTGTATGCATAAGCAAATTAAAAAACTTTAAAAGCAAAAAATAGTAACAAAAATACTGACATTTGTTTTGGCGTTACAAAGAACACCATTTCCAATGCAAATTTCGGGGCTTTTAGATGCAAATACATTACATCTGCACGCTCAAACGTTTGCACGTGGTCAGTCGAATTGCGCAAGCACAAAGCTTTAGTTCACAAGCACGCTTGTTACTTATTTTATCGACCCACTAAAGGGATGAAATGCTGAGAACCGGAATCGAACCCGGGTTTGTGGCGTGTGAGCTAAGTACTACCACTGAGTCACTAGGGTTCAAGCACATAGGAAGTATTATATTGCAGTCTCCTGATGTCATAACGGAGCTTGCTTAAATTATAATTATATTTTAATATATAATATGAAATAATTATTAAATAAATTAACGTATGTTTAAAAATTTTATTAGCAGCCCAAACAAATAGCAGGATGTTGAAACAAATTTTCTTGGCGTAAGCGGACAGCTTTAAAAGTCAAGAATTTTAATTTTTTACCATTTGACTCATATTAGGACAATAAAATGTGTGATCACCTCTAATTTAATTTTAACAGCGGTACAGGAAAAGGCAGCGCTACTAGACAAAAACTACGAGAGTTTCAGTTGGATGGCTGTTCACATCGCTGCGTAACGTCAGTTTCACTTGTTTTTATACAGGTAAGTAAATTTTGATGACCTCATTTAAACTAAAAACAAACATGTACGTCTTAAGTTAAGTTTTTGTCTGTTGTAATAGTTCGAAAGAGCACATTTAGGAGCTACCAGTGATGTGATAGTTTGTCCATAAAATTCTTTTTTTGACCGTCTGCGTGAAGTTAAAGGAAAAACATGGCTACGGGGCACGTTTTCGAACACAAGCGGACCATATTTTCGCATCGAAAATGTGCCCCGTCGCATCGAAAATATGCCCCGCCCCCTTCGATCGCTACTATTTATCGATGTTTATTAGATTATTTACTCTTAAATGAAGCATAAATAGTTAAATGCACATGAAAAGGTAAGCTTCTTCTTTGACACCTTATATTTTTTAAACAAAAAACATACAAAAATAAATCACAATCTCAATCATTCATGAGAGATACATGTTAAACCAAAATAGGCCTAAATGTTTATAAAAATAGCATTAAACTGATATGTTGTTCATAGAATTACTTGATTATTATGACTTGATATTGATCGGTGTGTTGGGTTTTCAGATTTGTCATGCTACGACACTACAAAAAGGAGTCTGAAAGAGGCAAGCACACCATAGAGACAGTGGTAGAGACCATCAACAAAGTAAAAGTAAGGAAGAAATATGCAAAATGTAGCTGTAGAGTTCGAATTATGCGACAAGACTTCGGCAAATTATTGTAGAAAGTTAAAAAAGCGGGTCCGAGGAAACAGATCGGCAAAGGAAGAAAGAAGAGTCCATTTTGACATACACTCCGGTCAAAGAGCAGCTTAAACTAGAGCAGCAACAAGCTAAGCAGAGAAAAACAAATGAGAAATAAGAATGAAAAGAAAAATAAGAAAAATGTAAAAAAGAGTTTAACAAACAAATTTGAAAAATCCTAACAAGCCTAAAGAAAATGAAGAATCAAGTGATGAAGAAGAAGACTGTTTGCATTTACTGCTTAGAATTGTACAGTAAATCTAAGACTAAAGAGATATGGGTAAAGTGCACTCGTTGCAAAAGATGGGCCCACGAGTCTCGTATCAAGGGAAACCCTATGCTCTTTGTATGCATTAATTGTAATAGTGACGATGACGGTTAGTGTTTTTAACAGTCCTACATATATTAAAATTATTAAGTAGCCAAGTTGGCGATGAGTTTTTTTAAATGTGTATTTACTGAAAATCAATAAATAACCCCTTGAAAATATTTTGTTTGATTTCCTAAATTATACTGATATAAGTGCATGCAAAAACTTACCCCTGTGTATTAATAAGGTATGCGAAAACTTGCCCCGGTCACAGGGCACATTTTTGCACGTGACATAACAACACTTAAAACTATTTATTTATCTATAAAACAAAGCTTAATTAATTGATGTAAGTAATTCCACGTTGTAGCCAAGGTTTCTCTGAATGGTGTAATACAGTTTTTTTCAAACTTAGGTAAATAAATGAAAAAAAAAATTAAAAAAAGCACGAAAACCTGCCCCGGTCTCCCCTACTGTTAAAGTAGAAATTTTACAGTTTAATACAATAACATTAGCTGTATTATACTGTAAAAAAACATTCATTTTTTACAGTGTAATATGAAAGGTGTAAGGATATTAAGGCACATTTTCGAACGTTAATAGTTTTAATTATGTTCAGAATGTAAAAAGTTTCAGATATACAGTGAACTCTCACTTATGCGCCGACTCAAGAGACCAACAGAAAAAGACGCATAAGTGAGAGAGACGTATAAGTTAACAAGTCTATTTGAAGGACTAAAACGCAACACAGGTTCTAATGAGAGAATGAAGAATGTTTCTATAGAAAAGGGACATATTACTACGGTTTAGCAATTACTCTAACGTAACTACAATGGTAAAGATAAAACCAAAATTGCAGCGTACCTACCCAAGTAGCATCAACTCATCGGATTTTGCTCGGCCGAACAACAAACTCCTCGTAAACTGATCCTGTAACGCACGACGACATCGTTCCGATCAGTATCCGAGCACGGTTTTCGATGAGCTACTTTTCATCGGAAAGCGATATCCTTCCGATCAACTTTCCCGAGGAAAATAAAATGAGCTATATTCCATCGGAAAACGATATCCTTCCGATCAAGTTTCCTGATGAAATTCCTCGGCACGGGACTGTTCTGCTCGTAAATTGCTCCAAATCTCATCGTATTCTCATCGGATTTTGCTGCTCGGATTCAGCTCGGCCAATGAGACATAGTGGATCATCGGCCGATGAGAATTTCATCGGGTTTCGATGAATGGCCGATCATCGGCCGATGAGAATTTCATCGGGTTTCGATGAATGGCCGATCATCGGCCGATGAGATGATGCTGCTAGGGTAATTAGAAACTGTTCCCTTTAAAACGATCCATAATAGGTAATTGTCTCTCCCCAAACTCTAGTTCATGCGGAAAAAATACCTTCCGCGAGCAGTAAAGACGAAACTTAAAGAGAAAAGTGAAGAAAAATGCTCATTTTTTAAAGAAAATAAATTAATTTTTTTACATTTTACGGAAAATTCGGTGAGTGAAATATGTACATTTATAGCGACGCATAAACGAATGATACTATCATTATTTTGCTTTCCAATGTGCTGTGACCATTGAAAAAGGCGTATAAATGAAGCGGCGTATAAGTGAGAGGTCACTGTAATTTAGCTGCAGTTAAAAACAAATGTTACAAAAAAGTAAATACGTATGTAGATAGTTTCGATCCTTCTAACAACGATTTCAAACTATAGCTCTGCGGTTAAAATAATTTGCTAACAACTGATGCATTTGTTAAGGGAAGTTGCAGAAAAAAGTAACACCAACTCACTAATTACACTCCCGTTTATAATAAATTCTTTCTGCAAGAATAGCATTACCATGAAGCTTCACATAAAAACTTCAATTTAAATTCCAGAACGGGAAAGCTCTAAATTGAAAAATCGATGAATATCTGTATTATATCTATAAGTGATACAAAAGTAAAAGAAGTATTAAAGAGAAATATAAAATACGAAGCAGAATTTTGGAAGGGAGGAGTAGTAGTTTTAAAAAGGAGGAAAGTTGTCGTTTGCACACTAGATATTTTCCTTCCCT
>JAXGGA010009559.1:0-50911 GCA_038373865.1 Uloborus plumipes
CATTTTTAATTATTGGCAACGAATTAAAAACTAAATTCGAGTCGTTTTATTTGCTAACGGTTTGAGTTTTTGATACAATTGAAAACGATTCTGGAACTTTTGTATTCAAGAAATAAATTAGCTACATTGTTTAAACGGTGCGACACCTGTATTTATTCGTTTATTTACTTTTTACGTATCAATTTCCTTACGTAAGAGAGACATATTTTGTTTTTAGAAATCAGCTTTAAATGCAAAAACGTATGTCTGACATAATTTGCAGTCTTAGATAATTAAGAGAATATTGATCAGATGCTAGAATGACGATGTCTGTATACTGGAAAGTATTCTCGTTTAATTCTTGACAGAACTTTTTGTTTAATTTAAATTTTGTTGTATGTTTTAAATTTAATCAGCATATAAAGATGTAATTGGATCAACTGAAATTTTTGACTACTGTTAGCTAGAAATCATCTATTTATTTTATTTCATAATTTTTAGGTCGAAGCAAGCTCACAGAAAGTCTTTAGATTTAAAAATCATTTTTTATATTTTTAACTAATGCATTCATTCAAAGTTATTTTTAAATAATGTTGTACCGTGACGAAATGTCAAGTAGAAAGAATTTACAAATGCAGCGTACAGTTCCATCCTTGGAATTTAGCATTCATGTTTCTCTGTTCTGATGCTATAAATATTCTATTTCTTTGCTCACATGTTCTTTAGCATTTGTCAAAGAATATTATGAGGAGGGATACTGTATATTATGAGGAGGGGGCTTAGGCCTATTATTATCTGTTGTTTTTAGTACTTTTAATCCTATAGATTTATATCTTGACTGCAGTGTTATGATCATTTTTTTTATTTATGTTGTTAAAAAGGTAAAAGTACGTTTACTTGAGATTTTAAGTAACAAAGATAGAAAGTACACTGTTAACAACTACGATTATGTTAATATACTGATTATTTTCTGAGGTGATTTCATTTGTGTTTTTTGTTGTTTTGTTTTCCATATCACTGACATTGACGTAGTTAAGATTCTTGTTAGACCAGTTAACAAAATTTCAAAAATATCCGACTTTTTTTTTTCTCTAATTTTATAAATGTTTAATTTACTATGCCAAAAAAATCACTTTCATTTTTTGACAAAAAATTGTTAATTGCTTTTTTGAAGATCAGAAGAGAGCTTTTTCATTGTTAACGAAGAATGAAGGAATTAAAAAACGATTCGTAATTAAAATAAAAAGCTTAATATTTTTGGTAAAATGAGGTTAGCATTTTCTTTCTTTTTTTTTTCTTTTTTAAGCGATCTCAGGAAAAAAAATAAATTGGGAGTTCAATATATTTATAATTTTAAATAAATATTTAGTTATTGTACATAAGAAATAAAAACAAAATTAAAGAATTATCTAGTTCAATGAACAAGCAGATTTAAATGAGACACCGTAGCGTTGCTTAAAGTTTTGAAACCGACTTAAAATTTATTTTTAAGAAATGCTTTAACAAACTGATGCAATTACCTGTGTAATTGCTTTTAACATCCTACATATATTTTTTTTAATTGCTTTCAAAATTTCCTTTCTTTAGTAAATAAAGCAGAATATCTTTTTTTTTACGCCAGAGTTTAATTATCAGATAGCAAAAAATTGAAATTGAATTAACAACCGAGAACATTTTGCATGCACCTCGACGTAATAAATTAATCGTGATTCATTTTTTGCTTCTCGAATTTTTTAAAAAAAAGAGAAGAGGAAAAAAATCTGCTTTGATTAATGCCTATTCTTTATCTCGGTTTTTGTTCAAAATTTGACGATGTGAAATAGAATTAACACGCATTTTGAATCTTTAAAAGTTGAAATTAATTTCATCTTTCTAAAAATTATCACTGTAATTTAGTAGGTTTTTTTCAGTTTATTTCTACGTTAAATATGATAAGGGTGTTCCTACTTTTACATTTTCCCCATCTTTAATGGAATGTGTGATTAGCGAGAAATGAAAACAAAAGCATAATGCATTACGTGCTTTGCAAGCGAAACGTCTTTAATCTCTTTTATTTATGAACTAGCGGTACCCGCACGGCTTTGCCCGTGGTATAAAATTAAAAGTTCATTTGTAAAAAAATGATATAGCAGAAAAAAATACTCTATTTTAGTTATAATTCAACTATAATTCCTTCAAAGTATGATATAAAAATTTGGTATGGACCCTACACTACTTCCTTTTACGTGTAAATTTCTTAGTAGATGCCTTAAGTGCTAAAATAGTGCTTGAAGTGAGTAAGATAACAATTCAAACATTTGCATCCCTAGTTTGCCACGAAACAATGCAAAAAAATGTTTTACAATGATTAATCTCCTAAATATCGCCGATTTTAACATCATTCAGTAGATTTTTCGCAAAATATCGCCAATAGCGCCAAATTGAACCCAAAAAAAATTTTTTTTCGCTAAATTTATTGCCAACTTGGCGATATGTCGCCAAATTGGCGTCAAACACTTGGTGACCAAAAGCTTGGCGAGATATCGCCAAGTGGTCGCGCCAATTCATATCACTTTGGTCTGCATTGAAAGCCCTGATTACCCCATAAAAGGGGTAAATCACCCCCTTGGGGACATTCGAATGCAACCCCAAAGATAGGTGCACAAAAATAAGCCAAAAGAAAAAATAAGAAAAATTTTGTTGCTCACAGAAACCAACAGAAATCTTACCAAAGTTTAAAAGAAGAAGAAAGTTTTCTTTCCTAACTTCAAAAACAAAATAATACATTTTCCGAAATGACATACTTTAGAAAGAACGTTGCAATATCGCAATAAGATAGAAGTAAATATACTGAAATAGAATTGAATGCCAAATTGTAAAAAAGTCGCCAAAAAAATAATTTTTAATATTGTCTTTCATTATTTATTAAATGCAATTATTGCAGCAAATTACAGTCCAACAATAAATAATCACATTGCAAAAGTATATTTGGAGCAATTTTTTCTTTTAAACTCAACTGATCCTAAAAATTTTAAGTATTAGTCATAGAAATTTCGTGCATTATTCTTCACAATGATAATAAAAACAATAAACATCGACAAAGATCAACCAGCAAACGATAAATTAAAAGCTAAATTCGTTCACTCAAGCCATTTGCTGCAATTTATATTGAAATAAATTAATAATGAAGTAAAATATGTTTTGCAGACGATAAATTTAGAATGGTATCCTGTATTTTAAGGAAAGGACTCGATTTCTCATTTGATTGACAGGTGCCATCTTATCACGGTTTTTAATATTTCATTTGACTAATTTTAATAAGGCTTGGAGTTTGGATTGTTACAAAAACAAATACATTTTTAAAATTATTAAGGGAAAAAGAACGAAATAAAAACGTAACCATGGTAACAACATGAAAAGTTGATTTCCGTTGATAAAATAATTCATTTCATCTCTATTTTCAAACAAATTTTATTCGCGAGCAAAGCCATTTTAGAATCGTTTGGCTTGCTTTACTGAAGGTAAGCCTTGAATTTCGGGATTCTAAAAACAATTGTTACAGCTCTCCTAATGATCGTAGAAACTTCGAAAAAACGTCATTTTGTGCAGAAAATTTCAAGCTTTCGAATGACATAAGACTTGAAAATGTGTATGGAATATTTCTTCCCTATTTTATCGAATTTCCTCTAAGAATTCGAATAGAAAAAGAACGAAATGGAATGCTCGAAAAATCGCTTCGAGGTGCAAAACTACATGATACAAACTAATTTTGTGCCAAGTGGCATGAAAATCGACCGAACGGTTTTGGCGCTACGCGCGTAACAGACAGACAGACAGAAAGAAAGAAAGAAAGAAAGAAGGACAGACAGAACCACCTTCAGCTTTATTATTAGCAGAGATTTTAGTTGCATATAGGTAAGTAATGTGTAACGTATATATTTTTTTTCAAATGCATTATAATGAAAATACGTGGATATAAAAAATATGTCGTCATCAAAAAATGTGCGTGTATGCTTTTTAAAAAGAAGCAGGACGGACATATAACTGATTTTTAACCCCGGACACACAAAGGAAGAGGGGTTATGTGTTTGACGTGTATATGTATCTGTCGATCTGTGTATCTATCTGTGGCACTTTGCAGCATAAACGGATGGACCGATTTTGAAAAAAAAAAAAATGTTCGGAAGGGGAGTTGATCGAGAGTGTTCTTAGCTAGGTTGCGTCTTCAGATGGTATTAATATTAGCGAAGATATTAATTAAAAACCTTTGAAAGGTTTTTCGGGACTTAAGCATTGAAAACATACTTCAAAACTTTAAAAAAAAAAAAATAGCACCAAATGAGAGAGAAAAATTTTCTGCGTCTGATACGATGTAATTGGATCTTCCATGTTCTATAGAACGCGAGTTATGAGCTAATATTTAGAAAAGTGCCAATTTGAGTCCCAAGTGAATTTTCACTAGTATTTCAATAACTAGTTTAAAAAAATAATTTCCCCCAGAAAGAAGATAAGTTTTGCTTTCATTTCATCTAATAACATCAGAAAAAAATATTTTTTTTTTCTTCAGAAAATGTTTTCATACATCAAAAATCAGTTCAGTAACGTGTCCCAAGTAGCAAAGCTTAGCATGCAAACAGCTTAAGCGCACTTTCTAACTTCCCAAAAAAAAACGCACTTGCACAAAAAAAGATTCTATTTTTACCCCTTTGTTAATATTTTATTTCATTTTTGTTTTAATCGATTCTTGATTTTCTAGCTGATGCGAAATAAGCGTGTCCCTAGTTCCGCCGTCGGAGCGGTAACAATAACTTCCGATCTATGTTTAGGCTCCCAAAATCATTTCCTGCACCTATACCACGTAATACTCAGTACCTGGTGGGATGTTTTATCGCATCGTAATTCAAAATTTGCATTTCTGCATCTAAAACTGTAGGCAAGATTTTTTAAAGTTATTTTATAAAATGTGTGTCATTTAAGTCATCAGATCGGTAACACGCGCTAAAATGCGCAGTTTTTATTATTTTAAAAATTCTTTTATGTATAAGTATAGTCCTTTATTGCAAGTGAAAAAACCACGTGTTTGATTTTGGTTTAGCGTGATCGACTCGGAAATAAAAAAAAAAAAAAAAAACTTTGTCAGTTTGTCAGATCGGTAACAGTCAGAGCGGTAACATTGAAAAACAGCGAATATGTTACCGAACTAATTTACACGTTTCAGAATTATTAAACAGCAAAAATCGTAGGTTTTAGCCATAAATATTGAATATTTTTGTTCTTAAAAAAAGAAAAGCAATTAGTTTTAGTACAATTGCTTCATTTGTGGTTTGTATGACCTGACAATAGAAGTTAATAAAATAAGAAAAATTGACACGGCAGAAATTAAGTTAATTAATTATTATTATTTTATTTATTTATTTTTTGGTGCTTCAATTTTTCATAACTTCGCTAAATAACTAGATAATAACTAGAATGCTAAGTTTGAATTTCTGATCAAGAAATTAAATTTCCTGCAACTAATTAAAGAAAAGCAAGAAGCAGAGTTGTGTATTGAAAAAGTTGAAGTTGTGTGTTTTTTCAAAACAAATGTTTTATGAACTTGGATTTCCCAATCTTATAATTTATTTTGTATAAAAACCTTATCGCTCATTTTTATTTCCAAGAAATGCTTTTTTATAATGAAATTCGATTTTTTAGCTAATATATATATTTTAATATAATTATCTTAATTCTATGTTAAAAATGCAAAGAAATGATATCATTTTTAGAGATGTTAACGAAGACTGAAAGCATAAACTCAAATATGTAGCTCATATTAACATCAGATCTGTAACACTCTTGAGATCTGTAACGGCTTAAAAGTGAGTAATCTAAGGAGGGGGTAAATAACTTCCTTGACCTCTACCCTTTTATTTTCTTGCATTTAGACCCAATTTAGACTTAGAATCCAATATTATTTTTTTCTGCAAAAAAAAATTTTATCAGAAAATTCCAACTTCAAATTGGCACTTTTCTATATATTGGCTCTTATAGCGTTTTTTAGCAATTCAGCTCAGCCTTTATTCACGCGGTCGGAATCGTTTTCATTATTGGCAGAGAAGGAAAGCAAACTCTTATAATTTATTAAAATGTTTATCAGTTGCCGGTTTCTATTTTTTTAACAAATAAAATATTTGTAATTGATTTTATAGTTTAAGGCATAGTTTAAGGCATTTAAGTTTTTAATTTTAGTTTTAACTTGTTTAAGAAATGTGTTATGAATATAGTTAGGAACAGATGTATGCATGCAACGTTAAAGCAGCAGAAATACGCAGGGATACTGCAGACACGTGTTTCGGCGTTACAAGGAACGCCTTTTTCAATGCAAAAAAATTGTGATCTTATGGATGCACAGACATACGACAAAAGCTTTGGTCGGATGTATTTAAAAACTTCAGATATATGCATGCTGACAAGAAACTCGATACGGTTTTATTAAAATTTAAACTTGTTACGATAAATGATTTTGCTTTACTTATGCAGGGTTTTTCTGAACTCTTAGGTAAACTTTAACGGGGGATATTACAAATCAAGAAAAATAAAACTAAGGGTCCTGAGTGACTTCCGAACGAAATATAGGCGCCGTTACACTTTATGGTCCAAAATTTAAAATTACCATAAAAAACGGAAACATTTGTTGCTTCTTTTGCGGTTTTCGCTAAAATTATTCTTTATGTGAGTATTTTTTTGAAAAAAAAATTTTAAGATAATGTTCAAAACTTGCGTTTCAGAATTTGGATCAACTATTTGGATCAACTATCTAAAAAATCAAATATTTTTTACCGTTGTTTTTTGACCAAGAAGCAACTTTTTGACCAAAAGCTTAGACTAAAACGTAAATTTTAAGCTCACAATTTGAGCATTTGGGAGTGATTAGTTAGCGCAATTATCGGACAAAACGACATAACGTGTATTATTCTACTTTCGAATTTGAGGAGTTGTGTAATAAAAAAAAGTCATCTGCGATAATAATAATAATGTAAAAATAAATTCAGATACACACTAACGTAAATTGAAAAAAAAAGGCATTGGCGGATAGTTAAATGCTAGTACCAAAAGTCCAACATAAAAGCAGGCAAATTCATCAAAATCTATTTATCTTAAACCAATTTACAGCATGTAACTAAAATCGTTATCAACTACTAAGAACTAATGGTACGACATAGACGGAAAACATCGATGTTTTACAACATCGGTGTTTAAAAATTAATAATATCGATGGTATCAATATATGGACCCAAAAGCATCGATGATTCAAAACATCAACCTTTTTAATGTGTATTATTGCATAATAATACTTCAATAACTGTTTTAATGATAGAAGTGAATTCATATACTGCAGCTTTTAATTAATAACTGAGATTTTTGAAATGACAAAGAAATGTAACAATGATAATAATAGTAGTTATTCGTTAATATATGATATTGAGAATGCAAATAAATAAATAAATTATACAAATATTTAAAATACAAAAAAAAAATTAAACGTCAATAAAAAATTATTGAAATAATTTTGAGACAACTTTTAATTTTCCACCTGAATAGTGCAAAAACTGAAAGTAAGTTATTTAATAATTGATACAAATTATAGATCACATAGAACGCATAGATAAATCTTTAAAGTTGATAGATGTCGCAATAACTAATTGTACTGTAACAAATCTTTTCATTTTTTTACAAATCGATTTTTATATGGATCCGCAAAAAATATTTGCTGCGTAACTACTCAATTTATGAATGTCAATTTATTAAGGTTGAATGAAAAAAGTAATATAAGTTTCGATTCTAACTTTTACGACGAGAAAAACTAAATTTAATTGGCATTATTAGTTAATGAGTCAGACATCTGCTATGAAAGCTATTACTTCTCTTACACTTCCTTACCACAATCCCTTTCTTGAAACAAAATTGTGCTTCTTTTGCGAATATTAAGCAATTGCAAAAAATCTGCTAATAATAATTTTAGTGAAATGTCAAATATAAATTGGAACAAAGCTTGTTAAGCTTTTCGGATAAAGCTTTATTATCTATAAATTATTCATTAAAATTTGGGTTTAATAAAAGTCAAAATTATTCTAAATGATCAGGACGACACGATTTTAGCTCTACCAAACAATGTCAAACATATTTTAATATTTATAACTGAAGCAGAAGAAAATGTAATTACAAAAATAACAGACCTATTGAAAATTTTAAATAAAGGATTACGTATTGCAATACGTCATTTATGGCAGAGAAGTGGCATGAAACTTTTGGATTTAGTAATCAACTGAACTTTTTTTTCTCAGTTTGCTATTTGATTTTCACATATTTTTTTATTCATTTAGTTTTTCATTCGCCAATATTTTTTTTAATTTTCACATGTTTATTTTGACATTTATTACTTATGAACGAAGCATTAATACGGAATATTTTCAAACGCATGCAGTTACGAACTCAACGCTAACAAAGCTGCCCAAAGTTTTTTAAAAACATATTTAAAATTTTAAATTTATAAGCAAAAAATTGTCAATTTATAACGCACTAAGCGACTAAAAATGACAAACACTAAGCTACTATGTAACAAAGTATACAACTATTACAGAAATTGTGACAAAAACAGGATCTTAACGATTTATTTTATTTTATTTATTTATTTATTTATTTTTTATTATTATTATTTTATTTTTTTTGGTTTTTTAAGTACCGAACTTCTTAATTAAAGTTCCATACATTGGAAAAAGTTATTGCCAATAGTCCAATGCGGACTGAAGTTCATGATGTAAGGTGGCAATGAAAGTGAAGCATACACGGTGTGTGGCCACCTCTAGTATGGTGTGTGCTCTACTCTGACCGATAAACAGCATGAACCACGAGTATGCATGCTGTTACTGAGAGAGTTATGGAGTGCTTGAGAAAGACCCTCCCACTCTTCCAACAGATAAGTTTTTAACTCCGAAATGGTTCCGGGTGCTAGTTAGCGCTTCGCAATAGCCCTCCCGAGTGCATCCCAGGCATGTTCATTCAATGAGGTTAAGTCAGGAGACTTTGCTGGCCAATCCAGTCGATGAATATCTTCGCTTTCTAGATCCCCCTCAACCAGGACAGCTCTATTTGGTCTTGCATTATCGTACATAAAAACAAATTCAGGGCCAACAGCACCCCTGAAAAGTGGCACACAGGGTTGCAGGATCTTTTGCATGAACCTCTGGGCATTCACGGATCAGTATCAAACACATGGATTGATGTGTGGGTATCTTGCATGATCCCTACCCAAACCATAACACTTCCACCAGCATAAAGGTCCCTTTCTATGATGTTACTGGGGTGGTATCGGGTCCCTGGTTCCCTTTATATGAATAGTCGCCGAGAATCAGGTTGTAGACTGAAGCTAGACTCATCTGTGAAAAGAACGTTACCTCATTGGAGCTGTGGTACTGACTGTGGTACGTTACCCCATAGGTAGTGACGGTACTTCGGTTTGAATGTAATAAAATCTTATCTATTAACTACGTACGTTTTTATTTTTTTAATTATGCCTACTAATATTTTAAATGAAATAAAATTTATCTTTTCTTATTTTTCAAACTGAAAAAATAACAATAGTTTCACAGACATCTACCGGCAATTTATCGTACTTTTTAAAAATTAAAATATTTATTGCTCTAATCTTCTGGACAAAAGTTATAAGCCAAGTGATTTTTTGTGGAAGTAGTTTTAAGGGTGCAATTCACCACAGTCATTTATTCCATCCATGGGATGCAGTTTCGTGCTTTTTAGCACTCGTCAGACTAGAATAGGAAGTAAACGAGCTGGAGGCAGAAATCCTCTTATAGAAACAAAGAGAACCAAAAAACTGGTAGCTAATACGAAATTAGAACACCAGCGAGCGACCGCACATTAGCACGGTACAACCCGTAAATTTTAAGGCAGAGCTCGAGTTAAATTTCCGAGTTGTACCGTACCAATGTGCGGCCGCTCGTTGGTGCTCTAATTTTGTATTAGCTACAAGTTTTTTTTTATCTCTCTTTGCTTCTAAACGAGGTTTTCTGCCTCCAACTCGTGTACTTCTTATTCGTTGCTGACGAGTGTTAAAAAGCATGAAACTGCAGTCCATGGATAAAATAAACGAGTTGGTGGTGTATTGAACGTTTCTGCCTCAGCCCTGGCTTAGGGGCGGTTACTTACTGTTTAGCTTTAAGGGTTTTAGACCAATAGCTAAAGTTAACAGTATATTTTTCTATATCTACAGATGTCCGTACATAAGAATTTAATTTACTTACTACAGGGGGTTACTTTTTTCAATAATGTCATTTATTTAAGCAAAATCCGCATTTATCGAGAAAAACAGAACTTAGTGTTTTTGAGAACTCATTGTTAATATTAATACGCTTTTATTATAAAGCAGTGAGTAACCGCCCCTAAGAGACGGCTACGGCAGGAACATGCAATACACCGCCAACTCGGCTATTTAGATCCATGGACTGCAGTGAAGGTCATCATTTACTTTTGGTATTAATCAGAAACAGAAATTCCCGAGTATGAAAAGCGTATTGATTGCAAAATATACTTCGAAAACCTTTTTAGGAATCAAATGTTATATATATTTTTATTAACATCACATGATTTATTCACGCTATTTTTTTCTTTTATAAGAAGCATATTTTGTTCATTTGTTGTCACTATTGCACTTCAGATAAATAGAATTAATCTTCGAGGCTGAAATTTTACGAGTAAAGCGCGAGTTATAATTAAAACCTTGTTAACAATATGCAAATATTTCCAATTACATTTAACATTCCTTTATTATTTTATATCTTTCTTCCCAAAGATATGATTCCGTGAATTTAATGGGATTGTATTTTAAATGTTTGCTTATTAAAATTGGATTATTTCTCTAGATTTTTTTATATTACTTTAAAAAAAACCGTGTTACCTGCAATTTGTTTTAAATTTATGATAATGATAGTTTTCTTTTTTTCGGGTAAGGTAATTTTAATTGCATTAAAGCATGTTTTTTTTCAGTGAAATAGAATAATATTAATAGAAATACATTTTTTACAAAATAAAAGAAAGCTTTTATTAATTTAGTTTTCAAATATAAAACAAGCAGGAGAAAATACAACCTTGCACAGAAAGAAACGATTGAATTAAATTGAAGCTAAACACATTGGTCTGTGTAACGTAATAAATTTCTTTAAATGTTCATAATTACGGTTGAAAGCATAAGACTTTAATGTGATCAAAGTTTGACTTTAAAATTGTTAGTGAAAATATTTGGCAAGAATTCAAGAAATACTTATCTCATTGGGATTTTAAAAAATCATAATTTTGTAAACATCGGAGCTTTTGCTATATGCGACATTGATAAGCAAAAATTTTAAAAACACACCAGTTTATTCGGTAATTTTTTTTTTTTTGGCTTGCAATGTACCCCTCATATTTACCAAAAAACATGGCTCATTGCAAGCACTTAACCCATTTATGTCCAAGTTTTTTTTAACAATTCTTTTCCATTTTTATCTGCTTAAAACTCTCACTTGGAATGCTTTACATACATTTTAGGCTTAAGGTAGTTCGCCGTTGCCATCTACTTATATTAAAAACTGAGTATCTTTCTAACTATCTTTCTTTCTTTCTATCTATGTCACGCTTCTTTCTTCTGAACGCCACTGAACTGAAAGTCGAACAAGGTACCGATACATAGGTAATTTTTCAGGCTTCATTAGTTTCAATTTATATAATTATACGATTTTAATTAGCGAAGATATCAATTAATAAGTAGTCAAATTTAAAGCGATTAAGCCTAATAAATGATTAAATATGAAATCCATTCTTTCAAACCGTCATTGCTATGAAACAGTAATAACAATGATAATGAGAATTTTGAATGAAGGCTTAACTAAATCAAACACGAAACTCATAAGCGGGCCACTTACGTAGAATTTTTATCGCTAGCTACTTGTAATATTTGAAACATTCATTTGTTGAAAAGCCATCTACTTATATTAAAAACTGAGTGTCTATGTCTGCTTTTTTTCTTTGAGCGAGCTGAACTTACTGAAACTCTCCTCACCATCTTGAAGGCGCGTAGCATCTCAATAATTCGAATGATTTTTATATAGGAAAAAAGTAAAGGCGTGAAGCGTCTGTTAGCGAGCCGCCTTGGCGGGGAGTAGTTTCTTGAAAATTTCCTCACTACTTTAAAGGCACAAAGTTCCCGTGCAACGCCGGGCCACGTTCGTGGTATGTCTTGAAATCGAATGAACATTAAATTCTATCAAATAATATAACTTCAGAATGAGGTAAAAGTTAGAGAGGGAGGACGTTATGCATCAACATGCCGCAGGAAGCTAATCTAGCTGCCCTGGCCGCTAGTATTTATTTTATTTAACGTCCTGTGTATGAGATCTTTTGCAGATATGTGAGTAAAATACGACCTTACTTGACTTAACTTTTGCAAAGTAACATTACAGAAGGCATCTCTGATCAATTTTAAGCAAATCATTTTAAAATAGTTTAATTTTATGAAAAATAAGTTCGCAAAAAAAAACTTACTTTCTGTGGCTACCTGTGGTGCTGGATCGTTGCTTGACTGATTTGTCTGAAAATAGCTGTCAATAAATAAAATCTCTGATGGCTCTAACGGGTTTTCTCGAGAAGAAGGACTATAGAACTTGTGAAAAACAGCTTTAGTAAAATACCCATTACAGGTTTTTGTATGCAGTAACTAACAAGCGTCCCGTTTTAGGATACTGGGTATAAATGGGTTAAAATACGTCATAAGAAAATTTCCCAGGTGTAAAACAAGCAATTTATTACAGGTACAACTTTAGACCTACTCCCTTCGACGCTAACTTTAAATCATTGAGTTTTTTTTCCTCGTCGGCCAATAATGACATCGGTTTCCAATCCTGTAGATTTAAGCCTTAGCCACACTTGGTAAAAAACGTTATAAAATTCGAGTTTTATTTTAGTTGGAAGTTCCAAACACATCTTTATTAGAAGCAGATTTTTTTTCTTTATTTTGCTACTATTGTTTTTAAATATTCCAGTATATTTTTACTTCAAAGATCGCGAAAACATTTTAAAGGCTTTGAATTAATATCTTTGTTGATTAATTTCATCTGAAAACGCGACCTAGCTAAGAACACTCTCAATCATTTCACCTTTCAAACAAAAAAAAATTAAAAATCGGTCTATCCGTTTGGGCTGTACGGTGTCATAGACAGATACACAGATCAAAAGATACACAGATACACAGACAAGTCAAACTTATAACTCTCTTCCTTGTTGCGTCATGGGTTATAAGGTATAAAAACATTTTGTTCCAGGGGTGGGGGGGAGTCCGCAAAATTGGTAAGTTTTCCGGTGGGAGTTCATGGTGTATTGGACTTTGGGAACTTTTGTTTTAGCATTGATGTATCAAATCCTCGATGTTTATGAGTCAATGTATCGATATTATTGATGTTTTAATTTTGAACATCGATGATTTTTCATCGATGTCTCAAAACTATTTAATAAGGGACACATGTTCCGCACTTGTGAATATCCAGATACTAACCTCCTAAAATATCCCTGCTATTTTTTCTTGCAGTTTATGATACTTATCGACTAAAAACACTAAAAAATTAATGTTGATTTTAAAGTATAATACAGCTAATTTCATGGTAATAAACTGTAAAAACTGCTAATTTTACAATACAAAACTACAAAATTGCTAATTTTAAAATAATGAACTGTAAAATTGCTAATTCAACAATTTATTACCGTGCATTTTACATTTTTAAACTGGAACCTCTGCTGCCAGTATTATACTGTTGTTTTTACAGTATAATGCAGCTAAATTTTACGGCAATAAACTGTGAAATTTCTAACTTTACAGTAAGAAACTGTAAAATTGCTAGTTTTAGTTTATTACTGTGCATTTTACAGTTTTAAATTGGAACCTCTGCTGCCAATATTATACTGTAAAACCAACAGTTCATTTTGTGCAATGTATGAAAGCCATGAAAAGAAAAGAATCCTGTGAAAACTAGACTGCATTAACCCATTTAGGCCCAGTGGCCTAAAAACGGGACGCTTGTTAGTTACTGCATACAAATATCTATGATGGGTATATCATTTAAATAAAGCTGTTTTTCACAAGTCAAATAGTTCTTCTTCTTGAGAAAACCAGATAGAACCACTATTTGGACATCAGAGTTTATTTATTGATAGCTGTTTTCAGACAAATCAGTCAAGCAACGATCCAGCATGAGTATCCACAGAAAGTAAGTTTTTTTTTGTGAACTTATTTTTCATAAAATTAAACTATTTCAAAATGATTTACTTAAAATGGATCACAGATGTCTTCTGTAATGTTACTTTGCAAGAGTACAGTCAAGTAAGGTCGCATTTTGCTCACATATCTGGAAAATATCCCATAAACAGTACATTAAATGACTTAATAAAGATGGCAACGGCGAACTATTTTAAGCCTAAAATGTATGTAACCATTCCAAGTAAGAGTTTTAAGCAGAAAAAAAATTGAAAAAAATTGCTAAAAAAAATTGGATATAAATGGGTTAAAATGATATACAGCTTTCAACTTAAAAATGTTTAGTTACTCTGTAGTTACCTAGAAGAGTTGAAAAGGAAGACTTATAGTTCAGTTTTGAAACAGAAGCCTTACATTGGATATAACAGAAAATTTGATCACGATCAGAAATGAATAGAGGAAAATTTAAAAAGATACATATTGTAAGGAAAAATAATTCTATGTCGTCAGGCTATTTATAGTAAAAATGTAGTCCCTAAATGAAATTGAAAAGAAGAAGAAAAAACTGAGTGCAAGAAAGAAGAGTAAAGAAATTACAAGTGGAAAATACATTCATCCTTTTAAAATAATCATTTCAGCTCTGTTTGTTCCAGTTAAACAAAAGATTTAGCAACGCAGGGCTAAAATGATTTTTTTTTAATAGTTTCAGTTTAAGAAGATTAAAGCGTTCCCTATGATGGGAAAATATTGAAAACACTGGTGACAACTGGTGGTATTTACAAGAAAACTGATACAATCATCTAAGTAATTGTTTTTAATTTCTGAAAAATGCTTATAAAAGATGTTTTATTGTTATTACTATTTTATTTCTTTATTATGTAAAACAAGTTTAATCTACAGAAAAAAAAAACTTGAAATTAAATCACAATAACAACATTTTCTATTTACAATGGGGAAATAAATTAAATCTTCACTAATTCTTTATGCTGAAGAGATTAAAATGATATTCTAGTTTGCATTACTCCTGTGTTTTAAACATATATTTTTTTTTTGTTTTGTACTCATTTTCTTATATCAATGTTGATAATACGCGTGCAAAATGTTGTTTCCGTTTGACAAGTCTTTCTTGTGAGCAATTTTTCATGTCAAAAATTGTATATGTGTCTGCGCATTTGTTATGTATTTATTTACATACAGTATCCTCCTTATTAATTTCAAAACAGCCCTCAAGTAATAATAGTATTTTTTGAATAATAATAAAGCAATAAAACTTATATTAAAGAAAATCATGAAATTGCTATAGATATGTGTATTTTGCTATAGTTAAGAAAATAATATCGTTGCCTCTAAAGTAGTATAAAAGTTTTACTGAAAATTATATGTATTTTAAAGAATAACATTTCTAAAATGAAATGGCATCTTGCAATAAATGAATAAATCAGATCGTACGAGAAACATAAATAAATCTTTGATCAAAATGTTTTAAATCTTGTTGAAGATAATCCCCGTCCTTCTGGTCAAAGAAAGAATTCCTTTTCGATTGTTTTCCTTGCTCTGTTATCGTACAGCACAGTAAATTGGAAACGACACAAACCGAGCGTAAATGTCTTGATTTTCTCCCCGATTCTCAATGCCCCAGGCCACTTGTTAGGGAGTTTTTCCCTCGGTGTATGATTTCCGGATGGAAAAATTCCCGAGAATTATTTCCAGAAGTTAGTTTTGTCCCTTTTTGCTTTGGTCGAAAATCTCTCCTGGGTAAGGAAACGTAAGTGAGGCGTTTAAGATCAAAAACCTACCCAATCCAATTCTTTAAAAAAAATTACAGAAGATACAAAAACATTTCACGGTTTGTCCACTGATGATTTTTTTTTTGTATCCCCCCCCCCCTCAGCCCCCGGAATAACATTTAATGACAGTTTAATTTTTACTCTCTCTTTTTTTTTTTTAATTTACAATATTACAATATTGTTTGCCCAAACAGTTTCAGTTACAGTAGTCAATATGCCATCCTCCGCCTTCCTTTTTTTTTTTTCATTTAACTTACAATTAAATTCATGTTGTATCTCAATTTCATCCGTCTCGAGCATAACTAGATACATTTGCTTGTCCTTAGTATGTTATGCTAAGTCTATAATAATATTCTATAGAGAGAGAATGGCTTTTGTATGTTCATTTTCTCCCTGTAATCTCCAGAACAACTGTACCTATTTGAAAAATTTATTCTGTATAAGAAAGGTACATTCTAACATAAGCTATAAATTATGTAACATAAGCTATAAATTATGAATATATGTGAATTTTTATGTTGCTGAAGTGTTTTCATAAAATATCACGGTGGAAAAGAAATTGCCTCAATAAATTCAGAACTTCAAAGCAGAAACAAAAATAGAATAATTAGAAAAACTGTGGTACTTAACTATGTACAAAGATAAAAAATAAAAGAGACGTAAAGAAAAATTGCTGCGGTTAAATAGCATTCTTAGTTGCTAAAAACAATTTTGAACCGTACAGATTAGTAATTGCTTCCAAACAGAGAAACGTGATGCTTTGGCGACTAAAAACTTTTTTTAAAAAAATACGATCGATAAGAACACTTTCAAATTTAAACGGACGATTTCAGTGTTCTCAGTATTATGATTGGGATTTATTTATAAATTACAAATTCCATAGAGACAGTCAATTACCTCAATGTGGTAGCCAGAATGCTCAAATTCAAAGTACCGTGAATACGGGAAAACTTAGTAGTTGTGATTATACGAAAATTTTAGTAATTTATATGAAAGAAGAAAAACAAAAAAAAAAAAAAAAATTCGCAATGATCACGGCATAAATCAACTAACTTATGATGTTTTATCCAGTTTTAATTGCTATGCTTCAAGTTTTAGTGAATAGCTGCTAGTAAAAAAATCTTAAATTGTTAAACGGGATTGAAACAAAAATGGACTAACTTCAAACTTCAAAAGTGAATTGGTAAAATAAATAAGTAAGTACTAAGGCTCCATACATTATATTAGTTTTTAAAGTTTCGTTTTTCAAATACTTGTCTAAAATGCGCCATACCTTGTTTAATGAGAAAAAATAGGGCTTAAAACAGTGAAAACTGTTTAAAGTTTTAATTATATCCCCCTTATGATCGAAGAATAAGAGTATAATACACATAAATGCAAGGTTCAATGTATATCGAACTACTTAATAAATGATTAAAAGACTAGTTCTACTAGAATAACAATCGTTCAGCTCCATACCGCGCTGGATTTTATTACAATTTTGGATAAATAATTTGCCTGGCGCCTAGAAATGTTTTCCAAGATTCCGCAATCTTGTCGGTCTCTGCGTATATTTATATATGTATACTATGATCAAATTTCTCAAAGATAGCGCCGCTTCCATAGTGATTAATTTACGATGTAATTTTAAGACATTCAACGTTTTTTCAATTCTACTTCTTACGATTCTTCATTATCTCCTCCTCGCCTTGGCAGATTCGAAATCTACAAATCTATCACGGAAAACGAAATCGATAGAAGGACAGCAATTACTACTCGAACCAATTTCGCTTTTGTATTACAGTTCTCATCCAGCACTTAAACTTCCTGTTCTGGTACAAATCCTCTGCTGAATATTAAATAGCACCACTCTCGTTAAAGCCATTAATTGCGTTCCAAAAGTGTTCTGCTCTTTGATGCCCTATCCCGGTGTTTAATCGCATAGTTGATGAATTTCAGTTCTACCAGTGCGATTGTAGGTAAATGTTCACTAAAGTTCCATTAAACGTTTGTCTTACTTTTTTGTTGTTTCTGTTGCTTTCATTTCAGGCGACTTCTGAATCTGAAAATCGAAAATTTACTTCGTCGGAGGGGGGAGAGATGTTTTTAAAGCCTCTACATACGTATATCATACCTTAAAATCCAAAAATAAGCCTTAAAAATGTAGTAAACCGTATATTTTTAATAATCCAACATCAAGAAAAATGGATAAAAAGGACACTTGGCCTTTGCAAAACATCGTATTTATTTATTGTTTTACAAGCAGTACACGCCCTTTGGAATCCATACAAGGAGTTTGAAAGAAGTCTCTTGAATGGATGAAAATCTCCCTCTTCCCTGACCAAAGTAAAATTAATCATTTTTTAAAATAAAATTTAGGCGTAGTTTAAAATAAGCCCTAAGAGTACTCCATCAAGGAGAAAAAAACGATCAACTGTGCCTCAATCCCCATCACCCAGAAAAAACAAAGATTTTTATTACAATATAATCAATACAATAAAACACAAATGCTAAGATTAAATTTAAAAAAAAAACCACTCAGATTGCCACCTCATACGAAAATAAACTTCACTGGTCAGGAAGCATTTTAAACTTAAATAAACTCATGATTGTGAAAATTGCAACACCATGAAGGAATCGTCATAATTGAATAGAATTTCATACACAGCTGAGTGATAGTGGTGCAAATAACTGATTAAACTTAGAAAGCCAACAAACAATTAAAAAGTATTGAAATCACTACTTTGTGTAGCCACCACGCGCTGCAGTGAGTGCTGCTACGCGACGTGACATGGAGTCAAACAAAATTTTAATGTCTGCCTGATCAAGAACATTCCATACTATTTGTATGCGTACCCAAAGTCCGTCTGCAGAAACAACAGGACGAGGATCACGGCCGAGATGCCGACCAACGAAATCCCAAACATGTTCAATCGGCGACATATCCGGGGAATGCGCTGGCCAGGGAAGAAGCTGTACTTGCTGCGATGCAAGGAAGGGTTGAACTGTCCTAGCGACATGAGGACGGGCATTATCCAGCTGAAATACAGCGGCAGGCAAGCCTTGAATGAAGGGGACAGCTTGGTGCTGTAGAACTTCACTGATGTACTGGTTGCTGTTCAGGTTACTCACAATTCGTAGCAATTGAGATCGTCCGTGATATGATATGGCACCCCAGACCATGATCTCCAGATGTTCATCCACTGTGACGTTCGATAATGCACTTTGGAAGGTGGCGTTCACTGGCATATCGTCGGACGCGAATGCGGCCATCATGGCACCACAAATTAAAGTGGGATTCATCAGAAAACACAACATACTGCCAATCAGCTCGCCAGTTCTTATGCTGATTGGCCCATTGTAGTCGCAGGCGGCGATGGTTCAGCGGGAGGTGGTTCCTGTATAAAAGAGTCCTTGTGGGCAGTTCACGCTGCAGCAGACGTCTACGAATTGATGAAGCATACAGTGAAACACCTGTAACTGTTGACCACTATGCTGCCAGTTGTCTGGAAGAAGCTGTGCGGTCCATCAGCATCATGCGGATCAGGTGTCTATCATCACGCATAGACGTTACATTTCGGGGTCCTATCCCGGAATTTCGACACTCGTCCGTCCACTGCCTCCAAACACGCATCACTTTGCTGCTGTTACGCTGCACACGAGCGGCTACTTCACGATGAGACAATCCAGCTTCACGAAGGTCGATGTTCCTCCCCGTTCAAACTCCGTAAGTTTTTGAAACCTCGCTCTTTTTCGTCGAAGAGGCATAAGCAACGTCTCATCTAACGTTTATCACAAGCAGATAACCACCTATAACCATACACACCTTGCTGCAGCCGTCTATTTATTCGGATAAATCCGGTGTTCAGAGGGCGCTGCTCAGCGTGCGCATGCGTTACGAGCCTAAAATTTTAATCATTTGCATACCATACCCTACTTTGCATTAGCTGAAAATTTCAGCACATTCGTGCAAGTCCTTCACGGTGTTGCAATTTTCAAATATGAGTTTATTTATATATATATATATATATATATATATATATATATATATATATATATATATATAATATATATATATATATATATATATATATATATATATATATATATATATATATATATATATATATATTTTCTCAAGATGGCATGGTAAACAAGAAAAAAGGAAGATAATCCTTACTAGTAAACATGCTAGTTGCAAAAGCAGAATAAAGAGAGGAAAATGAAACTCATTTTAAAAACAACAATCCTTATGCTAAAATGAATCATACGTTTATAAATTGCTAAAAAATAAAAGCTGGCCACAAATAAACGTTTCGAACGATTGAGTTTTCTTTCCTTGTGGGCCAACAATAACATCGGTTTCCAATCGCGTTAATTCAAAGCTTAGCCGAATTTTCTAAAAAACGTTTTAATTCGAGCTCTAGAAACAATGGATGTTCCAATCACATTCTATTATACACAAAAAATGTTTTTTTTTTCTTTTGGTACTATGTTTAAAATTTTTAATCATGTTTTCACTTCAAAAATTGCGAAAAACGTTTTAAAGGTTTTTAATTAATCTTTGTTAATTAATATCGAAGACACGACATACCTAAGAACACTCTCTGTCAACTCTCCTTAAAAAAATAATAATCAGTTTATAAGTCTAGTCGCTAGAATGCCACAGACGGATACACAGGCTCGTCAAACCTTTTTCCTTTGCTTGTTCCGTCGTATGTAAAATATGAACATGATGTTAAATGAAACTCAATCAAACTTACAAGAGTGATAAAAGCAAAAATACAAAGTTGAAACACATAAATGGGCAAAAATACTTTATACACATGTTTCGGCTTCACAAGAAGCGCCTTTTCAATGCAAAAAATGTGAGTTTTGAATTCTTGGTAGTTTTTTTTTTTTTTTAAGTTTGCTGTTTGCTGTTTTGCTTGTATTCAGGTCGTATTTTGTAAAGTCTCTTTCGATTTCCCATTAATACTAGGGCTCATGGTATTTATTGGAATTATATAATTAGCAATTGTAACAAAATAACTTGATTTTTTTCGCATTAAATATTTTCTTACATGCATTGCGTGGAAATAGTATTTATTTAAGAAGTTTTAATCATTTCTTGAAAATACAGTTTTGATTTAGTCGCAAATAATTTCCTCTTCAGCAAATTAAGCTGATAAAAAAGGAGTTTGGAAACTTTCTATGCAATAGTTTATAATGTACTGTATGCATGTAAAATTTGTCCCATTATTATCGAAGGAAAAAATTGGATTTCGGGTCTGAAAATTTCGTAAAAGAATTTTTTCTTACCTATAATGCGTCTTAGCTAATAAAGACTCAAATTAACTTTTGGCTATGATTTAGTTTTCTAAATATTTGTCTTTTCTTGCCCTCTGAAGTACAGGGTGGTTATAAATTAACAGGAGGTGTTTAGAGCCCTCTAGCTCGCGAACTACTAGGCGAAACATTGCCAAATTTCGTGACCGTGCATATTAGACCATGGGATTTTGATTTCTGGAATAAAAAAATTAGTTTGAAAAATCACCACCAGAGGAAAATTTGGCGCTGTAAAAGTGTATTATTCTGATGATCGAAGAATTAATTGCTACTCACAAAATATGCATCCATTTTATTTGCAAAAATGACTTTTTTTTGTCACAAATGTGGTTTGATATGATCGCCATTGTAAAGTTGTAAGAACTGCATAGTGCATACGATGCACAACGTTTTCTACGGCAGCTCGTAACATATCAGAATGCATTTCTCTAACTTTTAAAATTATCATATCTTTCAAACTTGCGATATCAGAAATGTTTCTTTGATACACTACACTTTTCAGATATCCCCACAACCAAAAATCACATGGATTGAGATCAGGCGACCTTGGGGGCCATACCGTAGGAAATGTGCGGCTAATAATTCTGCTATCAGAGAAATGTTCGCAAAACACGCTGCACTCTTAGTCCGATGTAGGGTGGTGCACCATCTGCATGAATATGGTTGAGTCGACTCGACACAGCCTCGTTGCTGCAGTAGTGGAAATACAAAATTTTCTAGCATCTCAGCGTACCTATCAGCAGTAACGGTGCATGTAACTGGTCTACCCGCATGATTTCCCTCATAAAAGTAAGGACCAATGATGAAAGATGCAGTAAATTCACACCACACTGTAGCTGTTGGGGAGTGAAGTGGTTTCTGCACATAAACATACGGATTAGTTGGGGCCCAAATCCGGCAGTTTGTGCCACCGTTTAAATGAAAATGAGCTTCGTCACTCCATAGGATTTTCCACGGCCAAGTATCGTCGACTTGCATGCGATCTAGAAACTTTGAAGAAAAGTCCAGTCTGGCAACTGTATCTCGAGGAAGTAATTCTTAAGTGGAAGAAATTTTGTAAGGAAAAAATTTTAACATCTCGCGTAAAATCTTCCGCACTGTTGAGTAAGGGATCAGCGTCTGCCGAGAAACTGCACGAGCACTACTTGCACCTTGCTCATTCTCCGTCTCCTGTTCTCTAATAGCATTTGCAACTTCGTTAAATTGTAGCTGATTAACCGTCTTGCGTCCCTGGCCTGGTTGCTGGGTTAGAGATCCAGTCATTTCAAACCGCTTAATCATGTTTCTTAAATTTGTTATGGTCAGCGGGCCTTTTCTCAACTGCTTCACTCGCCGAAATTCTCGAAGAGTAACATTAGTATTTTCATCACGCTGATAGTAGAGCTTCACTAACAAAGCGCGGTCCTGCATAGTTGAAGCAATCAAGAGGCAACTGCGCACAGAATGATAAATGCTCCCAGTCAGTCATTTTATACAGAAGATCGCTAAACGCAACGCGTTTATGCAAATTATTGTATTCTATTTGGTTAAATGGACCGCTATTTTGTTCGTGGTGATTTTTTTTTTTTATCTAGAAAATTCTACGACGATCATATAAAACCTCATTTGCAAAGAGCAATCATTTTTGCTTGACGAAATTGATTTATACAGCATCTTTTCAAGTTTAATTCGCGATATTCAGTATAATACACTTTTACAGCGCCAAATTTTCCCCCTGGTGGTGATTTTTCAAACTATTTTTTTTTTTTTTTTATTCCAGAAATCAAAATCCCATGGTCTAATATGCACGCTCACGAAATTTGGCAATGTTTCGCCCAGTAGTTCGCGAGCTAGAGGGCTCCAAACACTTCCTGTTAATTTATAACCACCCTGTATTACTGTTTTATTCCAGCAATTGATTAACATATTTTTTATTTTTAACTATCTAAATTTGAATTGTTTTTAACTAGTATGTTGTAAGTCTAGTAAATCATCCCTACAAAAAAGGAAATGTATCATAAAAAATGAAATGTGGTCTCACTGAGTACTATTTTAGAAACTGCACGCTCGCTAAAAAATTTTGCTATCGTCTTTTTTTTTCTTTTTTTTCAATTAAGTAAAAAAATAATGATAACGCTTCATGGATATTTTACTAATTGTATATAGTATTGCACTAAAATTTTCGATTAACCCTTTAACTGTCATGTCCGAGATAGTCTCGGCCACAGCTGGTTTTCGAAAATGTCACTCCCGAGTATTACTCGGGGTAATTTTTTTTTTTTTTTGAGTGCATCGTATTGTTATACCCGAATATATATCGGGAGACGTTTATTTCGGCTTCATCTCTTTGTCAAACCCGACTATTTCTCGGGTTTGTGCTTGGAAAAGTGTTAAAAATCAAAATAACTTGACAGTTAAAGGGTTAATAAATTCCCAAGCGAGAACTTATCTTTCATATTCACCAAGTATTTTTAAAATATAAAAAATATCAGCTCTGAAGAATCTTCAATTATTTGCGAACGCTTCAATAATATTACAACTCTTAGAGAGGCCCACATCATTTGTTAAACTATTCCCAGACTTAGACTGGCAAAATTCATATTACAGATAAAGTAACGCTTGGATCATTTTTAATATCGATTTTATGCCTCTCACCTTAGATGCATATTCTTATCTAGAAAATAAACTTTCAAGAAAATGACATGATACAAATGCCTAGAGAAATATACACCCTTAAATTGCTCTTCTTACCGCTCTTATCGTAAACGTTCTGAAACTTAATTGGAGCAATTTCCTAAGTGACCGCTCTCTGATTGGGTTAGAAAGTATATGTGCTCCCAAAGCGAAGTATAATAAAAATTCAGCTATTAGCGACTTGCGGCAACTGGTTGTTTCCATATGCAAAATATAAACTGCAACTGTTTCAACTGCAAGGAATTTTCATATTATGTTTGCTTTTTTAATGTAGTCTCAGTCATATTTATGAAGTCTCAGTCGTATGAATTACATATGAATGAATGTGGTTGATTTTATTTTTAGAAAATATGTGTTATCGAACCCTTTTTTATATCCGTTTCTCTTATTTTTCTTGCAAACAACTTCAGCTAAATAATAGTATACTGCCAAGCCCGATTATTAAGCTATCGATTGAAAGACTATAATGTAATACATTTTCCATGTACCAAAACATTGTAATGTATTTATTTTGATCCTGGAAAATGGAATATCCCACTTATTCGAATATTTTTTTCGTGGCAAAATGGCTGTTTCATTAAGTGGGCTAGAACGCATATTAGTTATAGGGAATAGAATGTACACTTCGACCAAGTCATAAAAATGGGCATATGTAAGTATATTCTTGAAAATCTTCTATACTTCTAAATAGTGTTCATCGATCGAAATATTTTTGAAAGTTTTAATAAAATTTAATTGAAAAATACTTTAATCGGAGATTATAGATAACATCAGAAAAATTGCCTAATAAATTACACATTTTAAAATTTAGTATTAATACACAGCATAGTCACATTCCATGTTATTCACAAGTCTAATTTTTTGCATTACATTTGATAAATAAGATGCTTATTTTAAAGCTTTTGAAACCCAAGGGAGTAACTTTTTTTCTTTACTGTGAATAAAATTCCTCTATAGGCTCTTCATACCCAAAAAACCTCTTCTTCTGACATATTTTCGTCTCATTAAAGCAGTAACTTGTATGGTGAACTCCTAGTCATACATTTGGTAGTAAACATCTTGTTTTGGGCCTCTGGCTACTTGTTAAGAAGTTCCGCTTCTTCTTCGTTGATTTATAGGCAGTATATTATTGTCATATTACTGCTTAACAACATATCTTGTCCCCACGTTTGTTAACTCCGCATAAACCAAATAAGGAGCAGAAAAACGTGTCCTTATTCTAAAAGTTTTGAACTCATTTTGTTTATACGCTGCAAAAAAATAGATGTTTTTACAGTATAACACATCTAATTTTAAATTAAAAAACTAAAAATTTGTAATTTTACAGTAATAAACCATAAAATTGCTAATATTGCACTAATAAACTGCAAAATTGCTGCTTTACAGTATTAAACTGTAAAATTGCTAATTTTACAGTTTATTACTGCGCATTTTACAGTTTTAAACTGGAACCTCTGATGCCTGTATTATACTGTTATTTTTACTGTAAAATACAGCTAGTTTTGTGGTAATAAACTAAAATTGTGGTAATAAACTGTAAAATTGCTGATTCACAGTAATAAACTGGAACCTCTGCTGTCAGTATTATAATGTAAAAACAACACTTTTTTTTTGTAGTGTAGTAATTATTGAACTAGAAAATTTATTTCCGGGACAGTTTTTAGAAATGAGATGAGATATTTTAGTTGCTCTTCAAAATGCTAATGGCAGACCTCTAAATATTTAAACTTTAATCATAATTGATATAGTACACAGCTGGCCATCCAAATTGCAACACCAAAAAAAGACAAGACATATCACAATAAAATTTATTTTGTAAATACGGGTACAAGTATTATACTGTAAAAGCTACAGTTCATTTTTTTGCATTGTAGATGATATCGATACATTGATCCAAAAACTGTGTTCGATGTTCTGAAACATCGAATTTTTCAATGAAGATTCCTGCGCAATGAACTCTGAAAAGTGCTTTAATGATAAAACTCAATTTACAGTAATGGGCCAATCCATGAGAAATGGGACATAGACATCAAAATATGAAACTCATTTTATAATAACATGTTATATGTCATTTTATTCACAAGAAAGCATAGTTTCCTAATTCAAAGTGTAAAATATCCTAGTTTTTACTGTAAACGTGGTTTCAACGTCCTAAAGTTAAGGTTTTTCTAATCCATGTTTTCAGCTAAAAATTATTAAATTTCCAGCCTAGACCCTGGCCACACCGGGTTCAATTTGGAAGATAAGGAACTATAGTGCTTTAGTAAGCACACCCTTTGACCTTTTCCAGCAGTCAATTTCTTTGTAGGTTGTATTAGTTTTTAATTACAGGCAGGCAAAATTATCTAGAACCTTTGTAACGACCGTTACCGAAAACAAGTATCTGTTATTCTGTAACAATAACTATTTGAAGTAGAAGTTTGCCATTTAGGTTTTATAGTGTACTCATTTATTCTAAAACATGCACTAATAATAATTTATCCAAAAATCCTTTTCGTTTTTGGTTACGGGTGTTACATGTTTTAGGTCTAAATTCACAGTTCACGTCGAATCTTTGCCAAATTTGGTACATAAGTCCACTGATGCATCTGAAAGTTACTTTGGGGGTATTCGTCTCTTATAGAGTGGAAAAGCTCCTATAAAGGAACTTTCCAACTATAAATACCGTTTAAGTTAGTTCTTAGCCAAATTTGACTCAGGGGTCCTTTGATGTTCATCAGGAAACCATACCAGAGTAAAATAATGAAAAAAAAAGTTATTTGCATTTGAAACATCGTAGTAAAAAATTTTGCTGGATTTAAAAATTATTTGCCCTCACCTCCTCGTTTTCGAATTATAAAGTCCTAAAGTCTGCCAGCATTTTAATAAAGTCACCAAATTTAGCGAGTTTCAGGTAATGATGGGAGACATCTTTTCGCATGGTTTGCAGATAGATGTCCTATCACATGCAGATGGTGAAATAATCGGTCTTCTATTTTCCCAGAAGCGTTTGAATTTGGAGCTTCATTTAAATTTAGTCCTTGAAAATCTTATATCTCGATAACGGGCGGACAAGGGCAAATGATTTATGAAGAAAAAAAATCTTAATGTGTGGGTATTTTTAAAATGTTTGCTGAAGTGAAAATTTGTTGTTGAAGCAATAAGTTGCCCGGTACAATCAATACCATATACGTAATAACCGCATTTATAAACATTTTTCTAAGCAAAATACTGAAGAAATACAGATCTCAAGTCACAGATGATTATGAGGTATTACTGGAGTTAAAATATGTGAAGAGAGACTGGAAGGTGTGGGTATTCTGGTGAAGTTTCATGGGAAAACGTAGCTCATGGGATTTAAAAGCTTCCAAAGTCGATAGTAATCAACAGAAGATTATGGTTTGGGGTCAAAATGTCGCGGCCGAAATGTCGCGGGCCAAAATGTCGCGGCAAAAATGTCGCCGAGCCAAAATGTCGCGGGCTAAAATGTCGCGGGCCAAAATGTCGCCGGTCCAAAATGTCGCCGAGCCAAAATGTCGCGGGCTAAAATGTCGCGGGCCAAAATGTCGCCGGTCCAAAATGTCGCCGAGCCGAAATGTCGCAGGCTAAAATGTCGCGGGCCAAAATGTCGCCGGTCCAAAATATCGTCTGCCCAAAATGTCGCGGGCCAAAATGTCGCCGGGCCAGAATGTCGCCGGTCAAAAATGTCGCCAGGCCAAAATGTCGCCGGTCAAAAATGTCGCCGGGCCAAAATGTCGCCAGTCAAAAATGTCGCCAGGCCAGAATGTCGCCAGGCCAGAATGTCGTAGGTCCAAAATGTCGCCAGTCCAAAATGTCGCCGGGCCAAAATGTCGCCGGTCAAAAAGGTCGCCGGGCCAAAATGTCGCCGGTCCAAAATAGCGCCGGTCCGAAAGGCCGCCGGTCCAAAATGTTTCCAGTCCAAAATATAGCCGTTCCTAAATGACACTAAGTGCATAGTACAGATTTAATGTTTCCAGCAATTCACAAATTCAATGCAGCTTAATTATGTAGCTCAATTTTACTAATAAGCTTATTACGATATGATAAATACACCTGTTTAGTAACTTTTTTAAACGTAACAGTTTAGAAAATTAGCTTAATTTATTAACAAAAATGTAACTAAATTGATTTCTTCTAACGCTTAAATTATTTAAGTACCAAAATAATGCCATAGTTTATTCAGGGCTGTACTAGGGCCCAGGGACGCTAAATTTCTTCCTTTTTAATACGCTTTTATTAGTTTCACATGTGGGTTCGTTTGCTTTTTGTTTGTTTGTTTGTAGGTATGTAACTCTGACAAGGGGACCTTACAGGTTGTCACTCACCGATTTTGATGAGTTTTATATATTATGTAGAGGGACCCACCCTAAGTATTTTAGCAAAAGGATATGCCCCAATGCGCCTTAGTTTCCGAGATATAACGACGATCCAAAGTTCAGCTCGAAGTTATTATAGAGGTACGGTTGAGCAGTGGTCACAACAGCGGCCGTAGCCCAGTGAGCAAGGTCCCCTACTTCGACCGCTGGAGGTCTGGGGATCGAGTCCCGAGACGTATTTTTTTTTTCTTTAATATCGAAAAAAATTCGATAGTTAATGGAAAATCGTTTAATTATTCATTTTTATTTTATTTATTTATTCATTTAGAAAATATTTTTTTTTTCAATTTTTAATATTGTTAATTCACGGGACTCGATCCACAGACCTCCAGCGGTCGGAGTGGGGACCTTGCTCACTGGGCTACGGCCGCTGTTGTGCCCACTGCTCAACCGTACCTCTGTAACAACTTCGAGCTGAACTTTGGATCGTTATATCTCAAAAACTAAGGCGCATTGAGGAATATATTTTTGCTAAAATACTTAGGGTGGGTCCCTCCACATCTATATATATAAAGATGACGGTGTTCGTTTGTCTGTATGTTTGTAACCGCTGGCCAGAAGCCCCCGCAGCACCCACAGACCTGAAACTTGGCTCAAAAATTCGAACGTACCCCGCCCTCGTGCACCTCGAAGCCCAAATTTTTAATTTCGAATTAGTTATTTTTAAATTAATTAATTAGTCTCATTTTTGGTGTATCCGCCATAATTGAGGGGGGAAAACCTCGCCCCACCCCAAAACATTATATATCGTTGGAAAGGGTTTTTTTTTCTGAAAAAGAAAAGTTTTAGCACGTTTCTGTCCGTTAATTAGGACAGGAGATATTAATTAATCAAATTTAGTCAATTTTCAAGGCCTAACTCTACGCAGAACTGAAACACTAGAGCCATTTTCCTGATCAGCTGCTCTTTTGTCCCTGAAGTTACTTTGTGGTTTAAATTTGCGTATAGATTTAAGCCTTGAAAATTTATTCAATTTGATTAATTAATATCTCCTGTTACTTACTTAACTTTCTGTCTCTTATATTTATTTGGCGAATTGATTTAAACTTTAACATGACTTTAAGTGGAATTTAAAAGGTTGTGGAGCGCATTTGAACTAAAGGATATAATAATTTTTCTTCAGAGGAGGTTCCCGGCCAGTGAAATCTTGATTATTTGAGGGTCACTGTTAGATTGTAATCACTTCAAAGAGATGGTACGAAAGACATTATATTTCTTTCCTTTTAATGTTCACATTAAAATCATGGAAGAATGGCTGTGGCTGATCTACCTGATACAATCGGTTCCCTATGTTAATAAATTTAGATTTGGCGACCAATTTTACATTGAAATTACGGTTAAATCGGTGAATTATCACGGGACGCGGGAGCGTCCCGCCCCGCCAAGAAAACCAAATACAAGCCGCCAAGAAATTTCCGTCGCCAATAAAAATGTAAAAGAGCGACTAGGACTGTTTACGCGAGTAACCAAACCGGGGTTTTCACCCCTCTGTATCTCAGCCCCATAAAGATCCTTAGAGTTCATTTTTGGTATACTCAATCTCCAGCGGCCCCTGACGGCACATACTAAAGCAAAACATCCAGGACCCTCAGGGGGAGGGGTGATATATGTTATAAAATCGCTATTTTTCGCACTTTTTAAAAATTGTTTGACAGGGGTCCAGACTAAACGGTAACTCGGATTGAGCTCTGCTTTTGCACCCACATTTATTTTGTCCCAAAGCTCGGCATAGGGGGTTTTTCGACCCCCCACCCCCTCCCCCTCGCTTTTATTTTCCGTATCTTTTCTCCCGGGGGTCTTTAGTGTTGATTTTTGGTATGAATATTCTCGATGAGACATTGAGGACATTTTCCCAAAATTTACCCCCCGGGGTCATCGCACCCCGGAGTTATTAATGCTCAAAATTGGTCCGATTTCTATCTACCAGCTCTGTTCAACATCTGAGCGTTTATGTTTTCATTGTTGGGCCACGAGGAAAGAAAACTCAATGATTTATAATTTTATCTGTTGCCAGTTTCTATTTGTTAACAAATAAAATATTTGTAATTGATTTTATTGCATAGGGCTTTTAACCTTCCGGAAAGCGCGCGACATACCGATACACGAGAGCGCGCGCTGGGTCAGAGTGACCCATATTACATTTTAAGAGCATTTTAACAATATTTAATGAATAATTCAGTAGTAAATCATGATTTTGACAAATATTAATCAAGGATCTCAAAAGTATATCCAAGTTCAAGGGGTCGACTTTGAATGCAGCTACAGTGGACCTGATCCATTTCTTTCAAATAGAAGTAGAGCAGCGAGTGTTTATCCTTGCGCCTGGGTCGAAAAGACCCAGCGCGAACGCTCGAATGTTAAATGGGATCTTCAATTTAGTTCATTTTAATATGAGATCGGCAGTAAGGGTTGGGGTTTTTTTTTTTAACTTTTAATTTAATCGTAGTATTGTTAGCAACTAGCTTTGTTTTGCGTCGGTTCGGGTGGTACATTGTGATTGATTTCAAATTTATCCCAGACTGAAGAAGATCCTTGAACTTTTGCACCAAATGCATGCCGCCAAGAAAACCACAGATGTCGGACCGCCAAGAAAAATGTTGAAGGGAAAAAAACACATGCAAAGTAAATTTTGAAGAGAAAAAAAAACAGGCAAAGAAATAATATTAATGCAAAAACATGTGATATCTCCCCAAAAACAACAGTGTTGTAAAAAAATCCCCCGCCAAGAAAACCTTAAATACTCAGCCTTAAAAAGTTATGATATCGAGTTTTCCCGCCAAGTTTGTGCCAAACTACAACTAACCTGTATGTATAGTTCTTTTAAATTGTTTTCAGTCCTGCCAGGCGGGAAGTTTTTACTCATTAAGCAACCACCTCACAAGACAAAGCTTCCCGCCTGGCAAAACTGAAAACAATTTAAAAGAACTATACATACAGGTTAGTTGTAGTTTGGCACAAACTTGGCGGGAAAACTCGATATCATAACTTTTTAAGGCTGAGTATTTAAGGTTTTCTTGGCGGGGGATTTTTTTACAACACTGTTGTTTTTGGGGAGATATTAAATTTCAAGGGCAATATTGCTGTGGTCATTGAGAGTTTTCGAAAATCTTGGCTCTACAGTTGTGTCAAAAGTTCCATTGAAACGTAAAAATTTCGCTAAAAATAAATAAGTTCGTCACACACACACGAAAAGAAGAAAAAAGTCTTTAAAACTAAAATAATCCTCGCATTGAACACTACAAACTGAAATGGCATTAAAAGTGTCATCAATATATTTTAAAAGGTCGTGGTGCACATTTGAATTAAAGAATATAATAATTTTACTTAAGAGGGTGGAGTGAATTTAAATTTATTCAGTTGACTTTCTTTACATTTTTTGCACGGGCATCGCCGTGCGGGTACTGCTAGTAATATATAAAACTCATCAAAATCGGTGAGTGATAACCTGTAAGGTCCCCTTGTGAGTCAAAGATAAAATTCACGTTCTTTACAAACGTAAAAGTAATATGTTAAAAACCATTATTATTACTAAAGGCTAAACTATATTGCATGTTGATGCATAATAAGTGCATTTGCCATTAGTTCTGAGTAGGGCATCGATCGTCCACGGAATGCATATTATAAGTGCAAGTAAACTTAGCGGATGTTCAACAGTTTTCAAAATCTTCTTTTGAATTTGATTTACTCTAAAAGCGTATTTTTTAGTTTTTTTTTAAAGTATATTTAGGATTATTTCTTTTTTTTTCACACTAAGAAATTAAACAAATAAATTTGCTGTAAAAACTTTTTTTTTGCCTTTTGCAAAAAAGGAATACCGTTTAATCACCGCGTAGCCGGCAATTTTCTTCTAGAACATTTTCTTTAAGAGTTATTGGGGACGTTTGAAATCAAATTTGTTCATGTAATTATTGCTTTCTTTGTAACAACTAAGTGGTGGAAGGGGAGGTGAAATTTCAAGAGAAAAAATGGTATTATATGCAACTCCACATTTAAATACTGATTGTAACGAAGGTACAGTACTATGTCTGAGCTGATTAACGCCAGAAATGAATAAGCATCTCTACCTTTAAGATTCTTCTACAAACAAAATTTTGTCTGAATACTTGCATTACTTCTTGATATACATCACTCACAAATAATGAAAAATAAAAAGTTCAATTGCTCTGCTTCCTCGATGATGTGGCGTATCTTCTGAAGGCTTCTTATGGGCCAATTTTTATTTGATTTCGTCTGAACCTTCTTCAGACATAGTAATCACGCTATGCTGAAAACGTTCCATTACATTCTTGCATGTAAAAACTTGGAAGAACTAGCGGCAAAAACCAATCAACACTGAACCACATATTCGTTGGTATATGTATGTACCGAATTTCATTCCAATTTACGCAGTTTTTGTGGTAAAGTCGCCCCAAAAAAATAAACGATAAAATTGAATTCAGCACACATCAGAACGTGTAAATTCTTCCAAATTGACAATTTTTCACTGATCCAATACTTTCTTTTACACATTTTATGAAAAAGAAAATAAAAACACCTCTATCACTTAAATTATATAGACTTGCTTTCGATCATGTAAGAAATTTTAACAAAAACAAATGTCAAACATTGTATATCTGTCTTATTCATTTCACATTTCTTCAACTTCTTTTTTAACACATAAATTTTCCTTTCGATATCAATTAAACTTGGCTTGAGCTGCTAATCTATTCGTTTTTAAGTTGGTAGATAGCGAGTCACGGTGAAATAAGCTATTGTAAATAAATAACGGACGCTTGTTTGATAACTATTTGTTTCTTGGAAAACGCTCGAAACGGTTACAAGCCGAAAGGGTAATTTTTTTTTTAGTATTTTTCAAAAATTTTAGTCCATTCTATCATTAACGCACACGTTCATCAACAGCAATTAGCAATCTTTTGCTAATTTGGTGTAAAAAAGCCTTTTCATATAATTTAATTTTTGGTACTATCAATGTCGGATCCTCTACATTTTTGTCTGACGACATTTGAACTGGCGACATTTTTGCCCGCGACATTTTTGACCGGCGACATTTTGGACACGCGACACTTTGGACACGCGACAATTTTGACCGACGACATTTTGAACACGCGACATTTTTGACCGGCGACATTTTGGACACGCGACATTTTTGACCGGCGACATTTCGGACACGCGACATTTTGGACCGACGACATTTCGGACACACGACATTTTGGACCGGCGACATTTTGGCCCACGACATTTTGGACTTTCGACATTTTTGCTCGCGACATTTTGGACCGCGACATTTTGGACCGGCGACATTTTGACCAGCGACATTTTAGACCGCGACATTTTGGCCCGGCGACATTTTGGACCGGCGACATTTTGACCAGCGACATTTTAGACCGCGACATTTTGGCCCGGCGACATTTTGGACCGGCGACATTTTGACCCGCGACATTTTGGCCCGCGACATTTTTTCCCAGCGACATTTTGGCCGCGACATTTTGGCCCACGACATTTCGGCCGCGACATTTTGGGCGTATACCGAAGATTATATCTATAATCAAATGAACTAACTGGAGAACTTTTCTGCTCATATGTCCATTGTTTGACTTTATATATGACGGAAAAATGAATTAAAATAGCCTTTTACTGATTTTTAGCAACATTTATATTGAAAATAGTCAGATGTGTAACGACCGTAACCGCTTTTGTAACGACCGTAACTGCAATCAAAAATTCATAAAAATTAATTTTTCTACAAAAATGCTAAGTTCTTTGTATGATATCATGCCTGATTAGTAGAGCAATTATTATAAAAATCCAGAAGATCATACGTGCAACAGAGTCACAGAAAAAAGGCAGTTTCATAGCACTCAAAAAACTATTCTTTTTTTGTAACGACCGTAACTGCACATTTTCGAGATTTTTCAACAACTTTTACTAATAATTTCAAACTAATGCTTGGTGATAATCATGTTGGGTGGGAGCTTTATCATTCTCTGTTTTCATTAGAACTTTAACAGCATCTCTTCTCTATCTCTATCTCTATCTCTTCTCTATCTCTTCTCTTCTCTATCTCTTCTCTTCTCTTCTCTACTAATAATAAAGCTGAAGGTGTGTCTGTCTTTCTGTCTGTTACGCGCGTAGCGCCAAAACCGTTCGGTCGATTTTCACGCCACTTGGCACAAAATTAGTTAGTAGCATGTAGTTTTGCACCTCGAAGCGATTTTTCGAACATTCCATTTCATTCTTTTTCTATTCGAATTCTTAGCGGAAATTCGATAAAATAGGGAAGAAATATTTCATACACATTTTCAAGTCTTATGTCATTCGAAAGCTTGAAATTTTCTGCACAAAATGAAGTTTTTTCGAAGTTTCTACGATCATCAGGAGAGCTGTAATAATTGTTTTTAGAATCCCGAAACTCAAGGCTTACCTTCAGTAAAGCAAGCCAAACGATTCTAAAATGGTTCAGCTCGATAATAAAATTTGTTTGAAAAGAAAGATGAAAAGAATTATTTTATCAACGGAAATCAACTTTTCATGTTGTTACCATGGTTACGTGTTCATACCTAGTTTTGTTTCGTTCTTCTTCCAGCGTCGTCAGACGTAGTATTTTTGATACTACGGTAATATTTTTTCGGTCCAAATAAGGAGCGTAGTATTTTTCCGGCAACCCTGTTTCCAATATACTAATGACTTAAAAGATTTGGCGGATTTTTTTTTTTTTTTTTTTCATTTTCATAGATTTCGCATTTTGGCAACATTGATTTTGGCGACGTTTGGAAGCAGTATTACTTTGTAATATTTTTTTTTAGAGGAGGCGTAGTATTTATTTGTTTCAATTCTCTGGCAACCCTGTCTTTTCCGGGTGAAAATGCTTTGGGACATTACTTGGCGCGTTTTTGCGTGTCTCGCGGAAGTGAAAGCTCCGAGAGAAACTACACAAAATAGCCAGGGTTACCACGCTTGGCGCGCCTATCGCCCATTTAGCGAGAAAAGGGTACCTAAAGCACAGATTAACCAAATATCGTATGAATTGCGTTATTGCATCGTTCGTTTTGTTTTTAAAGCTAGGAAATAAAACTTTCTTCTTCTTTTAAACTTTGGTAAGATTTCTGTTGGTTTCTGTGAGCAACAAAATTGTTCTTATTTTCTCTTTTGTCTTATTTTTGTACATCTTCCCTTGGGGTTGCATTCGAATGTTCCAAGGGGGTGTTTTACCCCTTTTATGGAGTAAATCAGTGTTCATTTCAATGCAGACAAAAGTGATATGAATTGGCCCGACCACTTGGCAATATATCGCCAAGCTTTTGGTCGTCAAGCATTTGCCGCCAATTTGGACATATCACCAAGTTGGGGAAAAAATTGCTTTCTTTTTATATTTGGACTCAGTCGACTTTTGCGAAAAATCCACTGAATGATGTTAAAATCGGCAATATTTAGGAGATTAATCATTGTGAAACATTTTTTTTTTTGCATTGTTTCGCGGCAAACTAGAGATATAAATGTTTGAACTGTTATCTTGCTCACTCCAAGCCCTATTTTAGCACTTAAGGCATCTACTAAGAAATTTACACATAAAAATTAAGTAGCGTGGGGTCCATACCAGATTTTTATATCATACTTTGAAGGAATTATAGTTGAATTACAACTAAAATAGAGCATTTCTTCTGCTATATCAATTATTTTACAAATGAAATTTTTATTTTATACCACGGGCAAAGCCGTGCGGGTACCGCTAGTTTGTGAATAAAATATGAACAGCTGAAGTTGTATGAATAACGACCGTAACCATGGATTGGCCCTTAGCAATTTATTGAGTAAAGAGGTTTTTTAACTGCCAAAGCAAAGCGGAAATTAAAAAAAATAATTCCTTATTAATATTCTTGTGGCGGTTCGAAGGAGTTTCGTTTAATTTACATAAACTCTATTTTTAGTTCGGAACTTTTAGCCACCCAGCGTGTGGCAACACTTGATATATCTGGATAAAAAGAGCGAGCTTGAAGGTAAGCGCTGCTTCTGCTCGCGTACAACTTCGACTGTTGTTACGGCAAGATGCCGTCTTTTTAGTTTTTAAATTATCTTACCTGTAAATACGTTAATAAATGTCATTTTTATCTTAACTGGTTATCGATGCTATAATCCTGTGATATTGGATCCTGTGACACGTCATAACAACAACACGCAACCACAGTGGTGACTCTCGGACGACAGGATTTATCCTGTGTTTGAACTGCGAACTACGGGGTGAGTGATTTCTTTTTGTCTGTACCTGTCTGTCACTAGTGGTTCAAAATGCCGGATGATAAAACTGAAAAAGAAGAAACTGCGCCTAATAGGGAAGAAGCTTCAGTTAACAGAATTGGCATGAAAATGCCCAGTTTTTCACCCTTAAATGTCAAATTGTATTTTGCTCAATTGGAAGCAAATTTTGCAATTGCGAATATTGTCAGTGAACAGACAAAATATAGCCATTTAATCGCTTCCATTGAAGCAGAGTATCTAACATATGTATCAGAAATTGTTTTTTCGCCGCCTGAAAAAAATCCATATACTACGCTAAAAACCAAGTTAATAGAACAGTTCGAGCATTCGGAGAATAGAAAAATTAAAACTTTGCTTCAAGACCTAACTTTGGGGGATAAAAAACCGTCTCAGCTGTTACATGATATGAGGGAGTTGAGCAATCATAAGTTAGACGACAGCTTTTTGAAAAATCTGTGGTTAAGCCACCTACCTGCAAATATGCAGGCTATTCTTGCGACTAGTTCTGAAAGTTTAACTCAGTTAGCTGTGATGGCAGATAAAATAGCTGAAGTAGTAACTCTTCCGTCAGTAGCAGTGGTAAATTCCCCCTCCCCTCAAGCTGAAAATTCAGCAATTTCTCGCTTAGAAAGAGTAGTAGCAGATTTAACTGAACAGGTTCAAAAATTATCGACACATAGACCTAGGAGCAGGTTTCGAAAAAAATTTTCAAATTCGCGATCAAGAAGCAAAAGTGCTAATCGGAATCAACGTGATTCGCAAAGTTTTTGTTGGTACCATAGGATTTTTTCGGATAAAGCAACAAAATGTAGATCCCCTTGTAATTATAACCAAAAAAAACGAGTGAATCTGTCAGTGAATGCGACGTCAACTGCACAGAAATGTATAAATCGTCGTCTTTTTATCAATGACGTAAATACCGGTACATGTTTTCTTTTGGATACTGGAAGCGATGTGAGTTGCCTTCCCCGAGGGTATTTTAAGAGTCATAAAGTAAATAATTTTGTTCTTTCGGCTGCGAATAATTCTAGTATTAAAACTTATGGCACAAAATCATTATCCCTAGACTTGGGGTTGCGACGAAAATTTCCATGGCAGTTTATTATTGCGGATGTTAGTAAACCAATTATCGGAGCGGATTTTTTGGAACATTACGGCTTAATTGTTGATATTAAACGTAAATCTCTCACTGATCCACTAACATCTTTAACTTCAAGTGGCCGTACTTCTAAATCTCAAATGCCTGCAATAAAGTGTTTCTGGCAGTTCTAAATTTCATAAATTGTTGCAAGAATTTAAAATTATTACACAGCCCACCGCAGGGTTGCAAACTGAAATCAAATATAATACGTTGCATTACATTCAGACAACCGGTCCCCCGGTACAATCTCGCGCGCGCCGTTTACACCCGGCACAACTTAAAATTGCGAAAAAGGAATTCGAGTGTATGTTAGAGCGCGGCATTTGCAGACCTTCCCGTAGTAACTGGTCTAGCCCACTCCATATGGTTCCTAAGAAGTCCGGGGAATGGCGTCCGACAGGAGATTATAGGTTATTAAATAAAATAACTCGTCAGGACAGATATCCTATTCCGTATTTAAAAGATTTTGCGCAACAGCTTCAGGGCGCGAAAATATTTTCTAAATTGGATTTGTTAAAAGCGTACCACCATATACCGGTAAATCCGGATGACGTATGCAAAACTGCTATAATAACTCCGTTCGGATTATTTGAATTTCCATACATGAGTTTTGGCTTATCCGGGGCAGCCCAGACCTTTATGCGTTTTTTCCATGAAGTGGTGCGAGGTCTAAATTTTTGTTTTGCTTATCTTGATGACGTTTTGGTTGCTAGTGCGAATCAGGAAGAACATGAAAAGCACCTGCGAATTCTTTTCCAACGCTTCAAAGATTTCGGGATTAAAATAAACGCTGCAAAATGCGTATTCGGGGTATCTGAGATAGAATTTTTGGGGCATACCATAAATGAATCGGGTTTTAAACCTTTGCCTGATCGCGTAAAAGCTATTTCAGAATTTGAAGTGCCAAAAACGGTAAAAAAATTGCGAGCTTTTCTAGGTATGTTGAATTTTTATCACAGTTTCTTGCCAGGAATAGCAAAGATTCAAATTCCGCTGAATGAATATTTAAAAGGGAAAAATAAAAAAGGAAAATGTGAAATTAACTTATCTGAAGAGGCGATCACCGCCTTCAACAAATGTAAAGAATTATTGTCTAATGCTGTAATGTTGCATTACCCCTCGATGGAAGCAGAATTAACAATAATAACTGATTGTAGTGAGGTTGGAATGGGTGCGGCTTTGCACGAGGTAACTTCGCAGGGCATGAAGCCTTTAGGATTTTTTTCGCGTAAGCTAACTCCGACGCAACGGAGGTATTCTACATATGATCGCGAATTGTTGGCGGTATACTCTGCTATAGTACACTTTAGATATATGTTAGAAGCCCGCCCTTTTTCGATTTATACTGATCACAAACCTCTTACATATGCTTTTCAACAAAAAAATGATTCGAAAGCTTCCCCAGACGCTTACGTCAACTCGATTTCATTTCTCAATTTTCGACGGATATCCGCTTCGTCCCGGGTCGGGAAAATATCGTGGCAGACGCATTGTCACGCATTGAAGAAATTTCTTTTCCGTCTACTGTTGATATGCAATCTTTAGTTAACGCGCAGAGCGAGGATTCAGAGTTTTTAAAAAGTTTAGATAACGCAGATAAGAGTCTTTCACTGAAAATTAAAAAATTTCCCATTCCAAATTCGGATAAATTTTTATTTTGTGATATTTCAACTTCAAATGTTCGACCAATTGTCCCAAACTCATTTCGAAAAAAAATCTTTGACGTATATCATAATTTGTCCCACCCTGGTATACGGGCTACGACAAAATTGATAACTGATAAATACGTTTGGCCAAGCATGAAAACAGACATAAAATTATTTTGTCAGACTTGTTTAGAATGTCAACGAACTAAAGTCCACCGACATACAAAATCCCCCTATGGTAACTTCCCACTCCCTGACGGAAGATTTAGGCATATTCATCTAGATTTAATAGGGCCTTTACCAATTTGTCGTGGATATAGATACTGCTTGACGGTAACAGATCGTTTTACGCGCTGGCCCGAAGTCACGCCGATAACGGATATTTATGCAGAGACTGTTGCTAAGGCTGTTTATTTTTCGTGGATAGCTCGTTTCGGAGTACCGGCAGTCATAACTAGTGACCAGGGACGACAATTCGAATCCTCACTTTTCAGGTCATTTGCCAATCTGTTCGGTGTTAAAATTGGCAGGACTTCGCCATATAATCCGAAGTGCAACGGACTAGTCGAAAGACTGCACAGGCCTCTCAAACAGGCAATAACCTGCATTTCAAGTACTGCATGGGTCGATGCTTTACCCTCTGTACTTCTGGGACTGAGAACCGTCTACAGAGAAGACTTAGGGTCTTCCGTAGCAGAGTTGGTCTACGGTGAGACTATTCGACTACCTGGAGATTTCATTGTCGAATCCAGCCTTCCGCCGCTTAGCTCTACGTTTTTGCAGAGGCTACAAAGAATCATTGGATCTCTGCGACCGACGCCGGCCTCGCGGCACGGAGTTCCCGCTGTATTCGTCCCGAAAGACTTGGAGACGTGTACCCATGTCTTTTTACGGCATGATGCCGTTCGTCGCCCATTGCAACCGCAGTACGATGGACCATTCCGGGTGTTGAAGCGTTTCAACAAAGATTTCGTCCTTCAAGTAAGAGGGGCGAGTAAAACCGTCTCGATAGACAGGGTGAAACCAGCCTATGTACTTAAGCCGGATATGTCAACGGAAACTTCAAATTCGACTCCAGCAGCGGTGACTACGCGCTGCGGAAGGAAAGTTCGTTTCCCAGATAGATTCGTCTCTGAGCTTCGAGACTCAGAGGGGAGTATTGTGGCGGTTCGAAGGAGTTTCGTTTAATTTACATAAACTCTATTTTTAGTTCGGAACTTTTAGCCACCCAGCGTGTGGCAACACTTGATATATCTGGATAAAAAGAGCGAGCTTGAAGGTAAGCGCTGCTTCTGCTCGCGTACAACTTCGACTGTTGTTACGGCAAGATGCCGTCTTTTTAGTTTTTAAATTATCTTACCTGTAAATACGTTAATAAATGTCATTTTTATCTTAACTGGTTATCGATGCTATAATCCTGTGATATTGGATCCTGTGACACGTCATAGCAACAACACGCAACCACATTCTAAAATAATTAATGTAAAGGAAACGATACCTTTGAAATGCAAAACAAAAATTAAATATTAATACAAATTAACTGTGGAACAACTTTGCGAAATCTTTTAAATTTTTACCTAAATAGCCTTGATACATCGCGCTTCCTTATTTCACCCATTCGAATATATCAAACTTTTCGTTTGTCTCCGATTTATTTCATTTTACTTTTTTTTTTTAATGTTTTTTAACATTTAATGACTTAGAAAAAAAATGATAGGTTTTCTCATAAAAAACTTTTTTTTCCTTTTTTTTTAAATCAATATGCAAAGCTTGAATGTTTTCTTTTCATCTCAGCTCGTTGCAGTTTAAACTATAAATTTCAATTCGTGTTCTACCATAAAGCACTAGAAATATTATACACTAATGAAAAAAAAACCTTTGGGCATAAATGTAAAGGATAAATGCAACGTTAAAAAAGCACAAATGCGCAGAGATACTGCAAACACGTGTTTCGAAGTTACTAGGAACGCAGTTTTCAATGTAAAAAAATGTGAGCGTATGGATGCACAGACATCCAACAAATTGTTCGATGTCTGTGCATCCATCAGCTCACTTTTTTTTATACTTGTTTAAACTTGTTTTTACAGTATAATACTGGCAGTCATGGTTCCAGTTTAAAACTGCAAAATGCACAGTAATAACTGTAAAACTGCTTATGTTTCGCTTTATTACTGTGCATTTTAGTTTTTAACAGGAACCTCTGCAGCCAGTATTATACTATAAAAACAACAGCTTATTTTTTGCAGAGTGTTCTAGGTATTTTATTGAATAAGTATGACTCAATTTAATCTGAGAAAATTCATTTCACATCGTTTAAATATTAAACGCGTTTCATCGGCGTAGTTACGCTTTAAGTAAGCTACTAATTTAAATCATAAGTAAAATATTTAGTTCTGAAATTCCGGAGCGCATTGACAATCCGTTAATTATGAATTTCATTGAATAGGGGCATTGAAGTTCACTTTAGAGTCACAACAAACTTTCATATTTGCATTCACTCACTCTACAGCATTAAGCCTTCTGTCTTTCAAAATTGTAAAACTTTTCAAATGATGAAACAAACGCTTGATGAAAGGAAGCGATCATTATTAAATGTGAGAAAAGAGCATTACGAACGACATGAGTTTGCTTTCAGTGTTGAACAGAGAGACTAAAAGCTACTATTCGGCATCCTTTATAATGCATAGATAATGGAAAGCACTGAAACGCATTCAATAATTTGTTAACTTTATTTATTTATTAATTTTTGTATTGAAACCGTTAAATACTGTCAATCCAAATATGTATAAGGTTTGAAAACTTTTTTTTTCTAAGTTTTTTCTCTCTCTTTTCTTTTATTTTCTCTCTTTTCTTTTTTTTTTCCTCTCTCTCTCTCTCTCTCTCTCTCTCTCTCTCTCTTTTTTGCATCTTACTAATAATAAAGCAACATTTTTTTAAAAACATTATTCATTTTTATAAGTCTCTATATTGTTTCAAATATTCGCTCATTTGTTTTACTCGTAGTTATTTATTCATTTAATTTTACTTACTTGGTTCTTAGTTTGGCATTTAAAGCTTACATGAAAATGGTTTGTCTGCCAATAAAAAATTTTTGATTTTTGTGCCTACCTTAAGGATTTTTTACGCAATAAGAGTACATGCAAAATTTTTGCAAACGTTCCAATTTGTTTAATAATCGAAATACTTCGCTACTCTCGAATTTCCGTAAAATTTTTGAAACCTTTAACAAAGATTTCTTGACGCAGCGAAAATGTGATTCGCATCAGTAGTAAAGCAGCATTGACTGCCGCCTCATTTATTATTTATTTATTCATTTTCATGTATGAAAATTAGTTCTATTTGGGTTTTTTTCTTATTATTTATTAATTTCGTTTAGTTAATTGCTGAGTTTTTCAATCTTTTGGCTTTGTCTTGGCATTAAAACTTGCTTAATGATAGAATTTGTTTTCCATTTAAGTTGTTTACTATTTCCTATGTAAAGCAAATGCATCCACACAAAAATAATTATTTCATTGACTTATTATCAGACAAAATCAGTCGTGAATTAATTGTAAAATATATACAGATATATAAGAAATACAAACACAATAACGATATCAAAATTATCGAAAACTCATCTTTCATAGTACAACAGATTTTTTTAATACATGCAAGGATTAAAAATCAGGAATACAGACAAATTTCTAAGCGAGATAAATTTCGTATTTTAGTTTCAAGACAACAATGTTTCTCTCTTCTCCTCTGCGTTAGATTATGTTTACAGAGCGAAAGCCTGTGGGATTTTCAAAGATTTCATCCTAGCCTGCTTGCCTGAGTGCAACGCTTGTAATAATCACGGATTTTTTTCCAAAACAAAACGCCTCGCAGATTTCGTTTGAAAAAAAGCTGAGAAACGTAAAGCGTATACAAGCTAGAAATTACGGTTATAATCCTTCGAGATCGAAAGGTAACGGAAGGTCTGGAAGCTTCGCACGTTTTCATCTGCGGAAAATATATTATGACAATGTTGTGTTTAGAAACGTTTACTCTTTTCGTCAAAACAAGCCGCTTTGATACTTAAGCAAAAAAGTTGGTCTTGACGCGTCTGCAAATTTAAGAAACACATTTGTTTTAACAATAAAGCTTCGAAACAATTCATTCATCCTGGGTTCTGATATTTATAAACATGAAGTGTGAAATTAATTTCAGTTTTGTAAAGGTTCACTGTAAAAAAAATTGTGTAAGATTACCATTGTTTATGGGTGTAACATTGCACAACATGTGGAGTAAACTGTTCTAAGCTCCGCATTTTATTTTTGTTCTCCAATGAATTTCACTTGCTTAAGAATTGCATTTTTCATCTTTATTTTATTGAATAACTAGCCGGGTACCCGGCCCTGCCCGGGTTTCTGCCGGGTATGGTGTTTTAGTGACTCTCGTTCATGAATTTTTCAACATTAAAGTGCATATCTATATACACAATGGCTACTTCTGTAAACAATGGCATTTTTTCCTGTGTGGACAAACTAAAAAACTGTATTACACACCTTAAATACAAATGCAAGCTACAAATAATGTTTAGGTAAATCGGAAATGTTATAAGCTTGGTACAGAGTGCGGCGGAGAAACTTGCAGACTTGAAAAGTAAACTAAGGGAAAAGTATTTCATGTACCGGTTACTACTTTTTATAAGTTATGGTACCCATTCTGAATTTTTATATTAGTTAGTTTTAAAAACTACATCGGGAAGAATGGCGGCCCCTGTTAATGACGCACTCATCTACCCTGGATTTGAAGTTTTGTTGCACTCTTTCGAGCATATCGACTGAGATGTTGGTGATAGCAAGCCGGATGTTGTTCTTCAGGCGTTGCAGGGTCCGGGGCTTGTCGTTGTAAACGATCGATTTGAGATACCCCCATAAAATATAGTCACAGCGTGTCAAATCGGGGGAGCGGGCCAGCCACGGTACGTCACCTTTCAAGGAGACGTTATCACTCAACTGGTGAACCATAGCAAGTTTGTTGGGATGAAACTGGAGTTTGTTGTGAAGAATTCGTCTCAGTGTCCAATCAAAAATCCCCAAAAGCAACAGCGTGTTTACGCGCCAAACGCCTGGGAAAGCGCAAAAACGACTCTCTCACTTTTTCGACGTTTTCTAGGGTTCTGGAAATCCGTTGACCTCCTGGGCCTCTTTTTGCCACACTCCCATTTTCCCTGAATGTTTTCTCCCACAAAACAGTAGATTCCCAGCCAGGAATGGGAACAACGGGCTGAATTTTGAACCGAGATCGGAAGGCACGTTGAGTGGCCACCACCGATATATTATTTGAAAAGTAATATTCGGCGGCGAACACTCGTTGCTCCATTGTCCAACGCATGGTGACAACTAAACTATGAGATAACAAACTTCAGGATCCTCTCTTTGAAATGAGACTCTTCCCACTCCTTTCTGGCCCCTCCTTGCTAATTAGCATCCAATTAAAATCAGCAAGTTTCTCTGCTGCACCCTTTAAATTAAAATAAATATATATTTACAATATCAATCGCACTGGAGTCAAGTATTTCCAAACATTACACGTAAAATAAGTCCCATTATTAGTTTATATCCTTGTGACTACATTGATGAAAACATCTTACGTACCTAACTTAGCAATTTTTTGACTATAAACATTTTCTGATCTCTAACTGTTGCCAAAATCAATTATCTTTTAATTTAGTCCCGTTAGCGATTATTGGCACAGATGAATCTAAAAATCTTTAGAAAGCAATTTCATACTTACTCCAGAGAAGCCTTGGTTCACATTTTCATTATGATCACTATTAATATTGTTGTTGCCAGGCAATAAATTTTTGCAACAATAGACTGAAAATTTAATCATTTAATGGAGAAACTATATGAAATTTACTATTTTCCATATTAACTTTTTTAAACTAAGCTTTTTAGAAATAAATTATAGCTTATCCTGCTCCCTGTTACTGCAGCTATCTACGGTGAAAAAATGGTTAAAATCGGTTCAGTAGTTTTGAAATTTACCCCGGACATACGCTTACAAAAGTAGTCTTTTATGTATATAGATATTTTCTTGTTCTTTTTTTAATTGTTAGCAACAGTTTTAAAATAAATTCAAGACACTTCATTTTTGGCCAAAAGAAAGAGGTACGAGCTATTTTTTATTCAGTTAGTTTTTTATTCATTTATTTATTTATTTGTTTACTTGAAAACGTTTAAAGATAGTTTTCAGACATGATTTTCAGTCTTAGTTAATTGAAAGAATCAGATGCTAGAAAATCGATGTTGGTGTACGTGAAAATAGGCTAACTTAGTTCTGGGGCGAGCTTCTTGTTTTCAATTGCTGTTAATTTCTAAGAAAAATAGAAAAATTCTCAAATTTAATTCCACCTACAATTCCGAAATGCTACATATGTTTTATTTTAATGAGTAAGAGAAGATAGTCTTTGAAAGCTTGAAAGCTGTGTTGGGAGATTTAATTGTATCACTTATTGAGTGCGTGAGAGAAAAATGCTGCCTTTGATATCCAATCACAATCCTTCAAAACCAATTATAATTTGGCACGTAACCTCAATTACAGTGGTTGTAAAGGAATCATTTAAAACAAAATTAGATTTAATACAATAATTACTACTTTCTCTGGAATCATACTTATGAATCAATGTCACCTTTTCAGTTAATTCCAGCGCTAGGAAATAAAATATTCATTCTATAAGTTATATGATTGGGAAATTCGGTGTTTTATTTTTCCTTTTCAAAAATTTTTCGTGTAGCATCGTCCGAATAAATTGAAAGTAGAATTCAACCTTTGAGATGATAATTGCATTTAAGGAAATATTTATTCTGTTAAAAGGGATTACATGATTTAATAAACTATAGTAGTCAGAGATGAGCATAATGCTTTAGCAAATTAATATTTTAAGAAACTTATTAGAAACTAAAAATCAATGATTATCACACCAAGGCATGTAAGTGACGTTAGTTATACAATCATGCAGAAAAGATAGAGTACTAATTGTATTCTTAAAGTGCATTATTCTCTTTTATATTTTATAATTTCAGGGCATGCTATGTTGCTGCAATAAGTCACCATGAAAATGCAAAACTTAAAGCTAGAAATAGTGAGTCAAAAAAGAAAAAAAAACTTCCTAGAAAATAGTAAAATGAAGTATGGCATAAAATGAAAAAAGGAAAACCACTGCTGAAAAGAAAAAGCTCAAAAGATTACGATATACAAAACGTACACAAAACGACTACATTTCGTAATACTGACTTAATCAATGCTCTACATTTCTATAAATACTATCTACAATTTTTTCGCTTCGTGTTTCATCAAATAAAAAGCAGATATTTCAAAAGTTCAAAGTGGGTATCACACACAGGAAAATTCGTTCAATCCAACTCCCAATGCAAATGAACCTTCAACTTTTCATTCAACTATATGAGAGAAAAAGCATAACTGGCTTGCTGGCCAAAGTTGACTGCAGAGTACATGCAAGTTACGGTTCAACTGGAAGTTGAGTTGAATGAATTTTCCTATGTGTGATACCCACTTTAAACTTTTGAAATACCTGCTTTCTGAAATATGTGACAATCATTGAAGACTAAATGTAACACAATCAACTTTAAAATGAGTGTCTAAATTGCAACTTACAAAATTGCGAGATTCAAAGTTTTTTTACGTGTATTTTTAGTAAATTAAGTCATTTACTTGTTAAATAAAAATACTAGAAATTAGTTAAAACTATATTCGATGCACCGTTAAAAATTTTCTGAATTAAAATGTTATTCGTAAATGTTTACCCTAAAACCGTTATCCTAAGATTCAGAACGATAATTTTCTAAATAATAGTTATGAGTCGTGATTTAATTTAGTGACAAAAACAAAAACAGTAATGTATTAAGAAACAGTTTTTATCGTTAAAAATATTTTACAACATTTTATCATGACACACAGGAATCAAATCTCAGTGAATCTCACCGTGACCATTAAAAAAATAATAATACAGTAAAGTTGCTTTGTATTAAGCTGTTAAACTTATAAGATAACCTCATTAAAGCGAAATCAATTGCCTCTGAAAACAAACGATAAAAAATGACTTTGTTTCTAATTATTAACAAAGAGTTCGTTTTTTCCCTCTTAAAGTAAGTTACTGTAGAGGGAATGAAGGTCAGAGGGAATGAAGGCTCTTTTTTTCTCCGGTACATACAAATACTAGTAATAAAATCCTGAAAAGAATACAAAACTTTCTTCTTTTTGCTTTTAAAAAAAGGATTACTTTTAAGTGTCCTTTATATTTTTTCATAGAAATGTCTTTATTTTTAACTTTACCCTACATAAGTTCTTAAAACAAAAACGTTGAAAAAAGAAAGCTACGAGGAAATCTTAATTCAATGAAAAGCTACGATCAATGGAAAGCTCTATTTTTTTAGCTTTACTATAGTTTTTATTCTACTACGTATAATCAGAAAAGAAGCTACGGTCATTTACATCTAAAAACTTTTTATTTTTTTCCTCACTTTTTAAGTTTTTTAACATATCTATATTTTGTACAATTTTCAAAGTAGTAATCTGGCAGGACTCCTTATTTTGTCAGAAATAGTGAGACCAAAAACTTTTGTTTTTATTGATTTCAAGTTTAATTGCCTTAAAATGATTTAAAAATCACTATTTTAGCCAGTAAAAATGAGATGCGCTTTAAAAAACACAACGCTTACCGACTACCAGACAGCCCGCATGCTGTTTAAAAGGGTGTAAAGAAAGATATATTAAAGAGCCAGATTTCTTCAAATTCTTGTTTTTCGACGTTATTAGCTCTTGGGAAAGCTAGTGCGACATTTCTTCACCGATATCTCAATAAGCGGACTCTACTATAAATTGCAATGTTGACAAATTCTCACAATAAATCATTTGACACTGAAGTGTCCCAAGGTAATTTTGTTGGAAACACCTGACATTGATATTTCTTGAGGCCTTTTCGTTTATAACTTTTTCCTAGTCACTAAAAATTAAGTATCTTTTTTTTTTCTTCACTTGTAACTTCAGATGTCTGTTATTTGGAACGAAGATCAAGAATTGAAAGTGTCGGGAAAGAGCCGAAAAAGCTCATACAATTAAACTAGCTGAATTTAGGTTAAGGGATTACTTTGCAAATTATTTATGAAAAACCATTTATAGTGAAGCCCGCTCATTAGAATATTCATTAAAAGAATATCTCACTTGAAATTATTCAATTTCAATGAACCAAACTGTTGTAATACATTATTTCGACACCGGATAATGGAATATCCCGCTTACTAGAATATTTTTTGTGGCAAATGTCTATTCCATTAAATGAGCTTGACAGTACTTAGCTCATAAAATTTGATGATACATAATTTTATCATATACTCCTTAACTGAGTCGAGCCCACGTCAACATCTCATACCCAAATGTTATCCTTAACTGTCCACAGTGCAGCACAAAATTCTTAAAACATTTCAGTTTTATTTTATTTATAATTGACCTTAATTTTATTTTGCCTCGTCAAAATGAATATGAATAATTGATAAAGTAGTCCTCAATTCAGATTAGCTCGTAGCTCATACAGAAGAATTACTGTAATTTCAAAAGATCAAGTTTTTACCTTTTACCATTACATCTTGGACAAAAATATAAACCTGAACCAAAAAAACTTAAAAATAAAAACCAAAAGGTTCCCCTTGATCTCTGTAAACTTTCATTCAAATGAGCCCATTTAAAGCCATAACCATAACATGGGAGTATCGCTTTCGTTAGTAATCCTTTGTTCCATTATTTTTCAAAATTAATAAATAACAATGAAAATGGCAATTAAAAATTTAAATTTTATATTCAAGAAATCCCCCTTTTTTTCTGGGATTGTCTGATTTTCCAGTCTGATTCCGTCCAAAATAATTGGAGGTTTCCAAGTGGGGGGAATGCATTGTATTCTAAATTAATATGTTGTATTACATTGAGTCTTTAAATACCGCTCCTCTTGTATTGAAACTAAAAGAATATTAAAATTTCTTGAGGTTTCACTCATACAGAACAACAAGCGGTCAAAATTGAGTCCTTCAGAGATGCTCAAAAAAAAAAAAAAAAAAAAACTCCAACACAAAAACTACTACTTTAATTAAATGCTCCAAAAAGAGTAAAAAATGTGCTCAAGATTCCTTTGCTTATTCGGAAAAAAGAGACGGTTGACACGATGTAATAGTTGCATTTTTTTAAATTATGCTACTATTTTATTTGTTTGTTTGTTCACTTATTTTTTACGTACCTATTTCATGAGATGAGAGAGGTATATTTTGCTTTTAGAAATTAGTTTTAAATGATAAAAAGGTATGTTTGACATAATTTGCAGTCTCAGCTAATTAAAAGAATACTGATCAGATATTGAAAGTTGACGTTGATATACACGAAAGTAGGCTCGTTTAGTTCTAAGCAGAGATTGTAGTTTTCTCGTCCATTAGTTAAAAAGTTCATCTGATTGCTTTTTTCTCTTTTGTATAAAAACATTGCTTTTAAAACTTAGCGTTGTCTTTTTCCAACTTAAGTATCAAAAGCAAAAGAGCAAAAAAAATACAAGAACACTTTTGTTTAAAATGAGAGCAATGGTAAGACATCTTATCCTATAAATAATAGTAAGAAATCCTGCTGTTGTTCTGAGGCGACGATATAACTAAGAAATGTGCAAACTTCTGCGCAGCAAAGAGATAGGACAGTTAAAGTCATAAATGAACAAATTTGCAGACAAATTCGTGTATGTGCAACATTGTTTTTCTTATTGTTAACACAATATAAACATTGCTATAAACCTGGTTTAACCAATTCACCATAAGTAAATAGTATTTTATGCTACCACTTTTTTCCTATTATAGAAATCCAGAAATTAGCTTGTAACAGTAAGGCCATGGTAATTTTACATGAAGGTAAATAAAGCGGTTCCTAGCTTTTATTATACCCATTTTTTTTCTTTTAAATTCAAGAAGTCACACAAAAAAAGTAAAATCTTTCGTTTAAACAGCCATTAAACTAAATTTTGTCTTACATTCAAAGTTTATCTTCATTGGTTAAATCTTGTTTTAATTCTGTATGTCAATAAAACAAATGCAAAACCTTTTAGTTTTTAATTAAGTTAATTGAACAAATAAAGTCACCAAAAAGGTCTTTTAGAGTTATTCTTCATCTCTCAAAGCTTTGCTCTTACTTGTTACAACTTAAGGATATCATATTAATACAAAAATAAACTTCCTCAGAAAAGAATGTCTGAAGTTCAAAAGAAATGCAATCTTCTTCCAGAAATACTTTAAAAGCAAGTTTGTTTCCGCGTAAGACCATGAATGAAAAAGAAGTCTCGTCTTTTTTTGAAAATACTTGCAAAGCAACAATGTGATCAAATATACGTCACTTAATCTTAGTAGTTGAATCCGAATAAGAAGAAAAAAAAAACGGTTTTACAATCCTACGCGAATTCTTATTTTTACAAATAATTAATCGAG
>JAXGGA010009560.1:0-50896 GCA_038373865.1 Uloborus plumipes
GCTAGTATTATCCGCCACGTCTTTACCTGCAGTAAGATTTAAGGGATTAATTACAGAAAATATAATATTAAACTGAAACATATTTTTACCAGAGTTTATTAGAAAGAAAAAAAGACAACTGCCTTGTCCTCGCAAAATTTCAATGTTTCCTTTTTGACTAATTTCTTAAACCACCGTAAGGTGGCGCATTCAAACTCTGAAACTGCAAATACGAAAGTGTTCTCGCTTGAAGAAATTTTTTGGAAATTATTTTTAGTCTGGAAGCAACTGGTTTTCCGTGCGCTTTTTGTGATACAATTGTGACAGTTGGTTTTTCTGAAAGGTATTGGCACCAGGATTACGAATTCGGATGTTGCCACCCCCAAAAATAGTGCAGGGGGGCGTAAGAGGGGGGCAAAGTTTCTTCACTGAAATAATTATATCTTCATTATTTCATGGCTTACAACCAGTTTTCAAAGCGTAAAATGCTTATATCCACTTAACAATAACATTATAATGCATAAAAAGCTGAATTCAAATTGCTGACACGTGTTTCGGAGCTATCAAGAGCTCTTTTATCAGTGTATAAGATGAGAGCTTATGAATTAAAATTCATCCGGCTGAAGGTGTTTTTTTAATTGAATAGAGGTGCCTTGTTATAAAGCCCATCATTTTGACAACCAAAGGGGATTGTCGCCTCCCCCCCCCTTTTAGAAACGAAATGCAAGTGCACATTTGTGTATGCATTTATCCTTCAACACATAGTATACATGGAATTTGCACTTTTGCCGGGGACTGTAATTGCCTCCCTACCGGGAGGAGGGGCGGGAGGGGAGTTGAAAAATTAATGTTCTTATTTATTTATTTTATTTTATTTATTTTTTTGATCAGGGAGAGTGGTTCAATTGCCCCCGCTAATATGATAACTTGCTCCTCTTAAATAGCCTTTAAATTTTTTTTGTCATTTTTCGCCCACCACAATTTTTTTTAGCTTAAAGCACTGCTAAAGGAAGAAGTTTTTACAGCCACAATTGTGCTTTAAATAATATAAGCCAGTGATACTCATTGTGAGTGGTCTGAAATTTACCTGAGTTTTTAAGTTAAAAAATGAGAGAAATTTTTTTGAAGTGTATTCACTCAAATAATAATATAATGACAACATTAATGAACCCAAATTTCCCATGAACTGCTTAACATTGTGTTTGTTTCGTTTCTGTTGCTGAGTGTGAAAAGTAATTTTAAACAAACTAAACATTTATTGAAACTAAAATATTTTTTTCATTACACCTCACTATACATTTTCAGCGGCATTTATATGCAAACAAAATAGTTAAATTCAAACATGAAAGAAGAACTATGATTACAAATAACAACACACACGCAGTCATTGGACAGTTTGAAAGAAAATGTACTAGATATATTTAAATCAACCCATGAATTAATTTTTCAAATCTTGATCGTTTTAAAAAGACATTGCTAGGAAGAATTTTAAAACAATAAGTCAAATAATAATAATATAAAATAGAAATTAAAAATCAGTTTCATTATCAGGTTCATCTGAACTGCTCTCCTCATACTAGTTAAAACAGTGATTTTCATCATCTACATCTAAACATTCACACATGTCCGTGCATGGAAATCTGTTATGTCCGCATTTGCATAGCAGTGTAGAACATTTATTTTTTTTGCATGAGTATTTTACCAATTCTAGAATCGCCTGTGGAACAGGTTCCATTCTGGTCATTTGGGGAATAAATCTGCTGTCTTGCATTTCCTAACCACAACCAGCTCGGACATGCAATGACAGCATTTTGCGATATCATGGCCTGATAGTGTGCTCTCATGATGGCATAGCGAACATCTTCTCTGATTCGGCAATTTTCTTTTAAAATAACATGAACCGAACAGAGCCAACATCTGATTTAGAACAGTTTGGCAGGTAAATTTTGAAAACAACCTGTTCTAATGCACCAAAAATATTAATTCTACACCATCTGAAGATATTTTTGGTGCATTAGAACAGTTTGTTTGCAAAATTTACCTGCCAAACTGTTCTAAATTACATGTTGGCTCTGTTCCGTTCCTGTTATTTCAAAAGAAAATTGCCTGATCAGAGAAGATGCCACCAACACAATCAGCTCTTCGCTATGCCATCATGAGAGCACATTAACAGGCCATGATATGGAAAAATGATGTCATTGCATGTCCGAATATTCCACAGCCAGATGCTGGTTATGGTTGGAAAATGCAAGACAGCAGATTTGTTCCCCAGATGACCAGAATGGAACCTGATCCACAGGCGATTCTAGAACTGGTAAAATGATCATGCAAAAAAAGTAAATGTTCTACACTGCTGTGCAAATGCAGACGTAACGGATTTCCATGCACGGACATGTGTGAATGTTTGGATATAGATGATGAAAATCACTGTTTTAACTTTTATGAGGAGAGCAGTTCAGATGAACCTGATAACGAAACTGATTTTTAATTTGTATTATATGGGTGATTCTACGCTATTTGAATTCAGACGGCCAATGGAAAAACTTCATGTAAAACTGATTTTATTAATGTTTTTGTATACTTAAGCATTACAGACTATTTTCTTTTATATGGACCACCCAATTAATTCACTACAATTATTTTATTTTAACATTTATAGCTGACAATAGTCATTAATGTATACTCCCCTGGCCTGTCCAAATAGTAGTTTTTATACAAACATGTTCGACGTTCAATTTTTGCTAACTTGGCATAATGTTTTTTGCCATAATCTATATATATAAAAATGAATGTTGGTAAATGTGTATATGTGTATATATGTGTGTGTGTTCCCTAAGATCTCAGAAACTACCCGGGAGATTTGCCTGAAATTTTCACTGTTTGTTCCTTTTGGTACTGGGAAGGTTTAGAGACCAGTTTCAACAAAATCCGATGAGTAGTTATTTTTTTATCTCAATTTTAGACCTGATTCTGTCTCTGTAATTTCAATTTAAAACGCCATTTTCGAAGGCTTTCATCAATCCAATCGAGTATTTAGTGTATCAAATCAACTCTCTGGCAGATAGTTGGAATTGCTTGCTACCGTAAATTTGTCGATCTTTTAAATCGCGCCAAGAGCCCTCAATAATGGAAGTTTTCCCAATAACTGTCTAAAGTACAAAGGATAAAAAAGATATTTGATTAACAGATTAATCTTTTTTTAAAAACAAATGAGATTCAGTTTCATATTTTGAACTCCTTTAGATTTGTAGATGCTTAGATGTCATGCATTATTTTCCAAACGAGCACTATTTCGTTCTTTATCAAAGTATGTTACTATATTTTCTCGCCAAACATCCAATCAATAGTTCGTTTTCATGCCCATACTATTTGCTATGATATACCGCAATGTTGGAAATTATTTTAACGCTTTACGGAATGGTGTACATTTAGCGCCAAATATAATATTCAAATTGATTTCAGATTGCCAAAAAGTAATTGATCAGTACATTTTTACAGCGTAATTGTTCATGCGTAAATTTTTCTTTATTATTGTTCACCGTTTTTTTTTTTTTTTCTTCTTTTTTTTCATTTAAGGGAGCAGTTGACGGTCTACTTTTTTGAATTGATCAGTGCATTTTTACAACATAACTGTACATCTGTGATTTTTTTTTTTTTTTTTTGTTCACCATGCTTTTTTTCTGAACTTAAGGGAGCAATTGATGGTCTACTTTTTTGGATTGATCTGTGCATTTTTACAACGTAATTGTACATATGTACATTTTTTTTTATTGTTCACCGTGCTTTTTTTCTTTTTTTTTTGAAATAAAAGGAGCAATTAATGATCTATTTTTTTTGGATTGATCAGTGCATTTTTACAACGTAATTGTACATACGTAAATTTTTCTTTATTGTTGTTCAGCGTGCTTTTTTTTTTTGAATTTAAAGGAACAATTGATGGTCTACTTTTGTAAATATGTATATTTCTCTTTATTACTGTTCACTGTGGTGTTTTTTTTTTCTTTTTTTAAAAGGAGCAATTGAAGGTCTACTTTTTTGGAATGTCCAGTGCATTTTTAGAACGTAATTGTAAATGTGTAAATTACTCATTGTTATTGTTCACCGTGCTTTTTTTTTACTTCCTTTTACGTAGTAAAGGAAGTATTGTTATCGCGAAAAAAAAATCACTCAAATTTGAGTCTAAATTTTGATTTTGCTCACCCCCCAATGAAAATTCCTTCGTTTTTTTGACCTGTCAGTACGTGCATATGTACCTACCAACATATAAGCAGCCGAAAAATTTTTTTCAACCACCCCCGAGTTAATTACGACGAGTTTTCTCGTGACGTCTGTATGTACGTGCGTGCGTATGTGGGTCGCATAACTCAAAAACTATATGCCGTAGAAGCTTCTAGCTTGGTATGTAGGCTCTGAGGATGGTCTAGTTGTGCACCTCCCCTTGTGGTTGCATTTGAATGTTCCCAAGGGGGTGTTTTACCCCTTTTTTGGGGTAAATCAGTGTTAATTTCAATGCAGACTCAAATGATATGAATTGGCGCGCGACCACTTGGCGATATGTCGCCAAACTTTTGGTCGCCAAGTGTTTGACGCCAACTTGGCGACATATCGCCAAGTTGGCGACAAATTTGGCGAAAAAATTATTTTTTGAATTTGGGTTCAACTTGGCGCTATCGGCGACATTTTGCGAAAAATTCACTGAATGATATTAAAATCAGCAATATTTAGAAAATTAACCATTGTAAAATATTTTTACTTTCTTCTATATCTAATATATAGAAGAAAGTATTGGTTTCGTGAAAATTTTCGAATGTCGAATTTTGACGGATTTGCACGTTTTGAGGTGCGCTGAGTCCATTTCGACCATTTTTGGAAAATGTCTGTCTGTCTGTCTGTCTGTGTGTGTGTGAGTCTGTATGTGTGTGACCAGTTTTTGTGGCCGCGCTAGAGCAAAAACTACTGAATGAAATCGAACAAAAATTTTTGCACATATGTACCACCATGTGAACTGGTGCACCTGACTTTTTTTAACGAATTCCTCTAAGGGGGGTGGAGCAATCGCACGTGTTCTGCGCGGGGGTGATTGCTATATCTCAGGAAGTAGCCGGCGGAATCAAACGAAAATTGGTCCATAGGTAGACCCTACTGAGTACAGGTGCTGATTCAATTTGTTTGTCAATATCTCGAAGGGGGGTGGAGCAATCGCACGTGTTCTGCGCGGGGGTGACTGCTATATCTCAGGAAGTAACCGGCGGAATCAAACGAAAATTGGTCCATAGGTAGACCCTATTGAGTACAGGTGCTGATTCAATTTGTGTGTCAATATCTCAAAGGGGGGTGGAGCAATCAAAAGTGCTTATTTTGTCATTGCACCTACTGTATCTCGGGAAATATTGCTGCGATTTGAATGAAATTTGGAATAACACTAACCCAATATGGAAGCAAGCATCGATTAAATTTTGGCGCCAATCGCTCCAGGGGGAGGGTGGGGTGATTTTTGCGCTTAGTCAACAATGCGAAAAATTAATTCATTAAAAAATCGCTTTCACGCTATTTAATTATCAAAACAGCTGAAAACTTTCAATGATTTGAAATTTTTAACTGTTGCCAATTTCTTTTTACTAACAAATAAAATGTTTGCAATTTATCTAAACAAGGCTTTTGCAATGATTTCCAATTTCGCTCATTGATTCTGCATTTGCAGGGTTATTACGATAATTGGGAAATTGGAGCTGTCTCCAATTACTCGGGCGAGTACGTATTTTATTTTGTAACCGGAATTCATAAGATAGATATAGAAGAAAGTTTCGTGACGGCCACGACAGCTAGTTTGCATTGTTTCGTGGCAGATTAGGGGAGTAAATATTTGAATTGTTACCTTGCTCACTCCAAGCACTTTTTTTAACACTTAAGGCAACTACTAAGAAATTTACACGTAAAAGGAAGTAGTGTGGGGTCCATACCAGATTTTTTGAATTTAGAAGAGCGATTGATGGTCTACCTTTTGGACTGTCCAGTGCATTTTTGCAACGTAATTGTAAATGTGTACATTTCTCTTTATTTTTGTTCACCGTGCTTTTTTTATAACTTTAAAGTAGCTATTTGTGGTCCAGTCACATTCTATTGTAAATATGTCGATTTCATTTTATTACTATTCATTGCACTCTCTCTCCTTTTTAATTAATTTAAAAGAGCTATTCATGGTCCTGTCACATTATACATTTTATGTGTCTCTAAATTTTATTTTTAAAACGAAGATCTCTTTTACACGATTTGTGGAGAGCTTCTTCGTCTTGATGTGTAAATAAAATTCCTATCTAAAATCAAATTATGTGTAAAGTTTTTCATTGTTCGGTATTTTTTTAATTTTTATAAAAATAATTGGTGGCCTATTTGTAGATTGTTCAGTGCGTAACTTCAACTTTGCTTGATTTAGAATTTTTAAAATCTTTCATGCCTATTTTCAACAACGCTTTAAAGATTTTTACATCCAAAACACCATGTGGAGGCGATATATACATCTAGGCAGAACAACGTCTGCCGGGTTCTGCTAGTCTATATATATAAAAATGAATGTTGGTGTGTGTGTGTGTGTGTGTGTTCCCTAAGATCTCAGAAACTATCAGGGAGATTTGGCAGAAATTTTCACCGTTTGTTCTTTTTGGTACTGTGAAGGTTTAGAGACCAGTTTCAACAAAATCCGATGGGTAGTTATTTTTTTATTTCAATTTTAGACCTGATTCTGTCTTTGTAATTTCAATTTAAGACTCCATTTTCGAAGGCTTTCATCAATCCAATCGAATATTTAGTGTATCAACTCAACTCTCTGACAGATAGTTTGCATGGCTTGCTACTGTAAATTTGGCGATCTTTTAAATTGCGCCAAGATCCCTCAATAATGGAAGTTTTCCCAATAACTATCTCAAGTATAAAAGATAAAAAAGGTATTTGATTAACAGATTAATCTTTTTAAAAAACAAATGAGATTCAGTTTCATATTTCGGAACTCCTTTAGATTTGTAGAGGCTTAGATGTCATGCATTATTTTCCAGACGAACACTATTTTGTTCTTTAATTGCTGTTTTCAATCAAAGTATGTTACTATTTTGATTTTCTCGCCAAACATCCAATCAATAGTTCGTTTTCATATCCATGCTATTTGCTATGATATACCGCAATGTTGGAAATTATTTTAACGCCTTACGGAATGGTGTACATTTAGCGCCAAATATAATATTCAAATTGATTTTAGATTGCCAAAGAGTAATCATATATTATCATCTTCATAAAGAATACCGCAACATTTGGCGACAATTTCTCTTTCACAAAATAGCTACCAAATTGGCGACTTTTTAAATAGCGCCCAGAACCTTCAATAATTGAAATTTTCCAAGGCGTGTTGCTATGCAACTATTTTTGTTTTCGAGAGTAGAAAAAATTGTTTGTGTGTAAACATCGTGTTTTTTTTTTCTTTTTTTCTTTTTTTGAAGGAGCAATTGATGGTCTACTTTTTTGGAATGTCCAGTGCATTTTTAGAACGTAATTGTAAATGTGTAAATTTCTCATTGTTATTGTTTACCGTGCTTTTTTTTTGAATTTAGAAGAGCGATTGATGGTCTACCTTTTGGATTTTCCAGTGCATTTTTGCAACGTAATTGTAAATGTGTACATTTTTCTTTATTTTTGTTCACCGTGCTTTTTTTATAACTTTAAAGTAGCTATTTGTGGTCCAGTCATTCTATTGTAAATATGTCAATTTCATTTTTATTACTATTCACTGTTCTCTCTCTCTCCTTTTTAACTAATTTAAAAGAGCTATTCATGGTACAGTCACATTATACATTTTATGTGTCTCTACATTTTATTTTCAAAACGAAGATCTCTTTTCACGATTTGTGGAGAGCTTCTTCGTCTTGATGTGTAAATAAAATTCCGATCTAAAATCAAATTATGTGTAAAGTTTTTCACTGTTCAGTATTTTTTAATTTTTTAAAAATAATTGGTGGACTATTTGTAGATTGTTCAATGCGTAATTTCAACTTTGCTTGATTTAGAATTTTTAAAATCTTTCATGCCTATTTTCAACAACGCTTTTTAGATTTTTACATCCAAAACACCATGAGGAGACGAAATATACATCTAGGCAGAACAATGTCTGCCGGGTTCTGCTAGTATATATATAAAAATGAATGTTGGTAAATGTGTATATGTGTGTGTGTGTGGGTGTGTGTGTGTGTGTGTTCCCTAAGATCTCAGAAACTACCCGGGAGATTTGGCTGAAATTTTCACCGTTTGTTCCTATTGGTACTGGGAAGGTTTAGAGACCAGTTTCAACAAAATCCGATGGGTAGTTATTTTTTTATTTCAATTTTAGACCTGATTCTGTCTTTGTGATTTCAATTTAAAACTCCATTTTCGAAGGCTTTCATCAATCTAATTTAGTATTTAGTGTATCACCTCAACTCTCTGGCAGATAGTTGGAATTGCTTGCTACCGTAAATTTGGCGATCTGTTAAATCGCACCAAGAGCCCTCAATAATGGAAGTTTTCCCAATAACTATCTCAAGTATAAAGGATAAAAAAGGTATTTGATTAACAGATTAATCTTTTTTTAAAAACAAATGAGGTTCAGTTTCATATTTCGGAACTTCTTTAGATTTGTAGAGGCTTAGATGTCATGCATTATTTTCCAGACGAACACTATTTTGTTCTTTATACCTATTGCTGTTTTCAATCAAAGTATGTTACTATATTCTCTCGCCAAACATCCAATCAATAGTTCGTTTTCATGTCCATACTATTTGCTATGATATACCGCAATGTTGGAAATTATTTTAACGCCTTACGGAGTGGTTTACATTTAGCGCCAAATATAATATTCAAATTGATTTCAGATTGCCAAAAAGTAATTGATCAGTGCATTTTTACAGCGCAATTGTTCATATGTAAATTTTTCTTTATTATTGTTCACTTTTTTTTTTTTTTTTTTAATTTAAGGGAGCAGTTGACGGTCTACTTTTTTGAATTGATCAGCGCATTTTTACAACGTAACTGTACATCTGTAATTTTTTTTTGTTCACCATGCTTTTTTTTCTGAACTTAAGGGAACAATTGATGGTCTACTTTTTTGGATTGATCAGTGCATTTTTACAACGTAATTGTACATATGTACATTTTTCTTTATTATTGTTCACCGTGCTTTTTTTTTTTCGTTTTTTTCCTTTTTTTTTTTTTTTTTTTTTTTTTTTTTTTTTTTTTTTAAGTAAAAGGAGCAATTGATGGTCTACTTTTTTGGATTGATCAGTGCACTTTTACTACGTAATTTTACATACGTAAATTTTTCTTTGTTGTTGTTCAGCGTGCTTTTTTTTTTTTTTTTTGAATTTAAAGGAACAATTGATGGTCTGTCTACTTTTGTAAATTTTTCATATTTCTCTTTATTACTGTTTTTTTTTTCTTTCTTTTTTTGAAGGAGCAATTGATGGTCTACTTTTTTGGAATGTCCAGTGCATTTTTAGAACGTAATTGAAAATGTGCAAATTTCTCATTGTTATTGTTCACCGTGCTTTTTTTTTTTTTTTTTGAATTTCAAAGAGCGATTGATGGTCTACCTGTTTGGATTGTCGAGTGCATTTTTGCAACGTAATATTAAATGTGTACATTTCTCTTTATTTTTGTACACCGTTCTTTTTTTATAACTTTAAAATAGCTATTTGTGGTCCAGTCACATTCTATTGTAAATATGTCAATTTCATTTTATTACTATTCACTGCTCTCTCTCTCTCCTTTTTAATTAATTTAGAAGAGGTATTCATGGTCCAGTCACATTATACATGTATGTGTCTCTACATTTTATTTTCAAAACGGAAATCTGTTTTCACGATTTGTGGAGACTGGAGAGCTTCTTCGTCTTGATGTGTAAATAAAATTCCTATCTAAAATCAAATTATGTGTAAAGTTTTTCGTTGTTCAGTATTTTTAATTTTTATAAAATAATTGGTGGCCTATTTGTAGATTGTTCAGTGCGTAATTTCAACTTTGCTTGATTTAGAATTTTTTAAATCTTTGATGCCTATTTTCAACAACGCTTTATAGATTTTTACATCCAAAACACCATGTAGAGACGAAATATACATCTAGGCAGAACAACGTCTGCCGGGTTCTGCTAGTCATCTATATACAGGGTGTCCACTCCTATCGTGGATCAATAGCTAATTTCTAAACCGTTAGAGATAAGCATATAGTTCATTTGGGAAAAAATCTCCAAATTACGAAAAGAATTTTGGGTCTATTCAATGTTTTTCAAAAAATCAAATTTTGAAAGAGTTACGAAATTTAGATTTTTATACAGCCCCCCAATCCTATCAATCATATTTAGTAAAACATTCTTGACACTGTAACGTTTAAAACTAAAAAAAAATCACTCTTCTACGACAAAAATTGACCGAGTTATGCCGTTTTGAAAAATCAAGATTTTGCATTATTTCATGACGTCATCGAGAGATCGCTGAAGGGACCGTATGCAAAATCATTCAAAATCTTGATTTTTCAAAACGTCATAACTCGGTCAATTTTTGTCGTAGAAGAGTGATTTTTTGTTAGTTTTAAACGTTACAGTGTCAAGAATGTTTTACTAAATATGATTGATAGGACTGGGGGGCTGTATAAAAATTTAAATTTCGTAACTCTTTCAAAATTTGATTTTTTGAAAAACATTGAATAGACCCAAAATTCCTTTCGTAATTTGGAGATTTTTTCCTAAATAAACTATATGCTTATCTCTAACGGTTTAAAAATTAGCTATTGGTCCACGATTGGAGTGGACACCCTGTATATAAAAATGAATGTTGGTAAATGTGTATATATGTGTGTTCCCTAAGATCTCAGAAACTACCCGGGAGATTTGCCTGAAATTTTCACCGTTTGTTCCTTTTGGTACTGAGAAGGTTTAGAGACCAGTTTCAACAAAATCCGATGAGTAGTTATTTTTTTATCTCAATTTTAGACCTGATTCTGTCTCTGTAATTTCAATTTAAAACGCCATTTTCGAAGGCTTTCATCAATCCAATCGAGTATTTAGTGTATCAACTCAACTCTCTGGCAGATAGTTGGAATTGCTTGCTACCGTAAATTTGGCGATCTTTTGAATCGCGCCAAGAGCCCCCAATAATGGAAGTTTTCCCAATAACTATCTCAAGTATAAAAAATAAAAAAGGTATTTGATTAACAGATTAATCTTTTTTTAAAAGCAAATGAGATTCAGTTTCATGTTTCGGAACTTCTTTAGATTTGTAGAGGCTTAGATGTCATGCATTATTTTCCACGCGAACACTATTTTGTTCTTTATCTATTGCTGTTTTCAATCAAAGTATGTTACTATATTTTCTCGCCAAACGTCCAATCAATAGTTCGTTTCCATGTCCATACTATTTGCTATGATATACTGCAATATTGGAAATTATTTTAACGCCTTACGGAATGATGTACATTTAGCGCCAAATATAATATTCAAATTGATTTCAGATTGCCAAAAAGTAATCAGCTTCATAGAGAATACCTCAACATTTGGCGACAATTTCTCTTTCACAAAAGTGATAATACGTAAGTTTCTTTATTTATGGAAGGGATAGGGGTTCAGAATTATCCAAGGTATCCCAAATTAGCTACTAAATTGGCGACTTTTTAAATAGCGCCAAGAACCTTCAATAATATCGTATAAATTGCGATATTTCAACGTTCTTTCTAAAGCGTGTCATTTCGGAAAATGTGTTATTTTGTTTTTGAAGTTAGATAAGAAAACTTTCTTCTTCTTTTAAACTTTGGTAAGATGTCTGTTGGTTTCTGTGAGTTGGTTCTGTTGCATTCGAATGTCCCCAAGGGGGTGTTTTACTCCTTTTATGGGGTAAATCAGTGTTAATTTCAATGCAGACAAAAGTGATATGAATTGGCGCGACCAAGTGTTTGACGCCAAGTTGGTGACAAATGTGGCGATTTTTTTTTTTCTGATTTGGGTTCAATTTGGCGCTATTGGCGACATTTTCCGAAAAATCCACTGGATGATGTTAAAATCGGTGATATTTAGTAGATTAATCATTGTAAAACATTTTTTTGCATTGTTTCGTGGCAAACTAGGGATGTAAATGCTTGAACTGTAATCTTGCTCACTCCAAGCACTATTTTAACACTTAAGGCATCTACTAAGAAATTTACACGTAAAAGGAAGTAGTGTGGGGTCCATACCAGATTTTTATATCATACTTTGAAGGAATTATAGTTGAATTATAACTAAAATAGTGATTTTTTCTGCTATATCAATTATTTTACAAATGAACTTTTCATTTTATACCACGGGCAAAGCCGTGCGGGTATCGCTAGTACACTTATATTAACAGAGAAACATATTTCATCAGTAAACATTGAAAAAATATTTACCCTCACCTGGCGAACTTCAAAGACTGAAATTTCGCATAAAAAATGCATAAGGATGATGTTGATTGCGAATAACCAGTGTAATACTGAGTAAAGTTAAAAGCAAGCTAAGAGTTTTTTTAAAAAAAATCGAATATTATTGCATCGGTTCTCGTTGAAAGTGCCCCAAAGCGTACTGCGCCAGTCGCTGTAGTATTTCCCCTGGTAAGTATAACTTTTTATATTTCATCGTTACATAAATGTGCGTATGTATAATGTAATGCTTATTGTGTGCAGACATCACGGTTTACGTGAAGTTCTGGTAAGAAGAACGCGTGATATTGTTTTTATAGGTAATATGTGATTTTGTCACTTCTCTGGCGTCACTCCCCAGTGGCGTAGGAAGGTGGGGGCGAGGGTGGCGGTCCGCCCCGGGTGCCAGCTTTGACGGGGGTGCCAAAAACTGCCAGTTCTGTGTTTGAATTTTTGTGTAAAAAAAAAAAAAAAAAACAGCACATATTGCTCAAAATTGTGCCTAAAAACAAGACGTGAACTTTCTGAAATATCGACGTTGGGGGGGGGGGGGGGTTGTCGTATGTAAAAAAGCAGCAGTGACTTTGGTCAGACATTTCAATTCCATGTTTTACATAAGGATCACATGTGGCAGAGACACCGAAAGTGAGTGCGGAGATACGTAGGGGTGCCTCAGCGACAGATGAGGGGTGTCGCGAAAAACTAATAGATGAAATTAAAGAACTTACATGAAACTGAAATACTAGTTATGATCTTCAATTTTATACTCTTACCACTTTTATGATATTTTTTTTAATCCGTAGAAATATACATTTGTGATTTGTGTGCATGTATATTTTATATTAGACGATTTTGGGTGCTATGAGTCAAAGTGTGGCGTAACTTGAAAAAGTTCAACAACCTTTGACATAGGGTGCAATTTTTTGGGGTCCAAAAAACTCAGTGGCATAGTCAAGGAGGGGATCCCCCCCCCCCCCCCAGGAATCTTAGTCATTTATGCGGTAATACATCACGTGGAAATGATATTTAGTAAATTCTGTCTTTTTTTAATTTCATTTAACTTTTTTCGTATGAAATATTTTTTGCAATGTTTTTTTTTGTGTGTGTTCAGTAAGTACCCTTTGCTAATCCCCCCCTTCCCCGAACGCTTTGAAATGACGGACATGTTCTCAGTTAATATTTAAAAAAAATAATTGGAAGAAAAAAAAAACACACTTACAAAGAACTATTTCAGAAAGACTAGAAGAGAGAGAGAGAGCAATGATTCCCACTTAAAATAGCACCCCTCCTTGCAGTCTTCAGGCTTCAACTGCCTGCCATTGATTAGAGCGAGAATATTTGATAAAATTCTTTGGATAGAATTGATCTTTAGGCTTTTTTAAAAGCGCACCCAAACCGCTTTTCTGGTCTTTGATATTTATTGCGAACAGCCACAGCTTGGTAATGGTACTTAACTTATGTAACGAACGTGAGCATAACCTTAAGGCCCTAGCGAATGAAGGCGTCTGAACTGATAGTGGCCATTGTCTAAATGAGAGGGTAGATTTTTACTGTTCAACTGTCACCGTCGGATACATTGTCGATGCCCAGTCTTTCGTCTGCGACACGACCCGGGAGCCAGGGTTGCCCGTTGCCCGAGAGCTCACTTCCAGGCAGGCCCCTCGGGCTGGACATTACAAAAAAGACTGCCAGACGGCGCACACTAATCACCAGATAACGGCGGCAGTACTTTGAATTTTCGGCTCTTTATCCATGAGGACACAGGGACAGCAACTTGTCAAAGAAAATTCATTGGCAATTTCCTTTGAAGCTTAGATGACTTCTAAATGTCCTCTATCCTCTCCTTTTTTATGATTCGGTCTTTCTGTGCTAATTTGCCCAAAAAGTGCACAGTGGTAGCGGAGGGGAGGGGTCATTTTTCGGAAAACAGGGTTTTTTTATACAACAACAGACACCAATTGGAGGGAGGACAGACATTTATTGAAGGCATAGGCAGAGCAAAACGGATCAGTCCGTCGTGGTTCGGTATCCTAGTGCAAGGATTTTTTTAATCCCGCAAAGTTATCTTTTAATTTAGAGGGAAAAAAATGCTTAAAAGTATGAAAAAAGATAATTTTTTTAAAGGATTCTACAAATAAATGAGGTAAGTTATCGTGTAATATTTTATGAAACGTTAACCTTTTATTTCATTGTTGTTATTATTTTTAAAAAAAGAAAGGAAAGGGAAAAAAATCAAGAGTAATTCTGTTTCATGGATAAAATATGATTTATTTCACGCTGCCGAAAATAACATTAATTAATTAAAACTCTAGAACGACTCCGATTCAAGGTTTTGTTAAAAATACATTGTTGACTCTGAAGATAGAAAAAAAATATGAATAAATAACTTAAAAAAAGAAAAAAAAACTGATGGCCATTTGGTTGGGTTTTCTGTATAACACCGCGTAAGTATCATTGCCCCCCCCCCCCAAACTGACTTATTATTTAAAAAGACTCTGCAATAGCTACCTGCAAGCTGCACATTTGTTTATTTGAATAATTTTCTTTAATTAATAGCTCCTGTCAGTAAACAGTTTTGTTACCTAACATTTTTAAGTAGCGATAGTTTTTGAATCCAAACTTATCATTTTCAAACAAAAAAAAAATCATATTTAATTCTGCGATCTCGGTTATAAAATAACAAAAGAAATGAATTCTTAAAAATAAAAGTAAAATCGTTGATTAAAATATAAAGAGCATATGATGCTGACTGCTACTTTAAAATAAAAAATGACGTAGTTAGTAAATGTATTGAAACAAGCTCAATTTAAGTAAGAAATGAGGAAAATAAAACTCCGTAGAAAACATAAATGAAATTTAAATCGAATATACAACAATTCAATTAAAAGTTCCTTGCGGTATCTAAAGAGAGAGAGGGAGGGGGAGCAAGGCCGGGGCTCATACCTAAGTTGGAAACCTCTGAATAGGTGGAAAATTCAAGCGTGTTGTGAAAGCGTGAATCCAAAATTGATCACAACCCTCTTGGCGAAATTAAAGATTAAAATTGTGTTATTAAGTATTTAATTTCGGAAAATTTTGGCGGGAACCTCCGCTCTCCGCGGCCCACTTTTTTGCTACCAAAGGCAATTAAAATTGCATTTTTAGAACTTTAATTTCGAAAAATATCCAAAGAAAATTTTCTTAACTTCTTTTAGTTTGTCCGTCCCTTCTCTCCTGTCAGCAGGGCCTGATTAACGCACGGTTCTACAGTTCCGTGGATCTGGGCATCACAATTTTAGGGGCACCAAAAGTTGGTGAATTTCTTTTTTTCTGCCCGTTTTTAGGAACTATTCCTCTGAAAATGAGCAGATTTTCTTATGAAGGGAGCACCAAATTTCATTAGGACCTGTGCACCTTTACATCTCATGAGTGGGGGAAAGGGGATCTATACAGAGACATTTTATATTAAAAAACATGCGTTATGGTGGCAATTACCAAGTAAAACTTGAATGGTTAACAAAATAAGTTGAAGACAAAAGATAAATCCAAAATCTGGACCTTTTGTCCACCCGCTGAGAAATCCGGACCTTATGCCATCGCTGTCCAAAAATGTGGACCTTCTGTTCGTGGACCTTTTGGCTATCAGACCTTATGTTCCTTGGACCTTATGGCCATTGGACCTTCTGTCTCGCGGACCTTCTATCCCGCCGACCTTTTGGACGTGGATCTTCTGTTCGTGGACCGTGGACCTTTTGGTTTTGGACCTTAGCCGGATCCCGACACCATCTTGGCTTGATCGGGCCTTGTCTGTAAGTGGGTCAAACATAGAATACAATGATTTCTTTTCTTTGGGATCTCAGACCCCTTAAAGTCACAAAGATTGCTTCAAATTGACCATAGTTTTGAAAACGTTTTGGTATAAGAGACTCAATTTACCTTCCGCCTAACGTAAATAAAAGTTTCCTAAAACTGCTATTCTGGATATCAATTTTGAAAATTTCTCTGAGGTCCGCTCCAACTCCCTCCCCCGCCCTCTTCTTCCAGCAATCTAGGGGGGGGGGAAACTGCAGTTTTTAAACTCCAAATTTAAAAAAAATTCATTTCAGGGAAAGATTTTTCTAAACACAAAACCCGTCAGTCTTTTGACGTTACGACGCAGCCTATTGCGTTTTAAGAACGTAACTTTTGGTATGTATCTTCCCACTAAAGCAATATATTACCCTTAAAAAATTTCCTGGAACGTTACTTTACGTATACAGAATCACACTTTAGAAATTCACGCTATTTCTGTTTTTCTTTCTGTCTTCCTTTCAAAATTGAAACTGGATATAAAAAACACAAGACGTTTCAGAAATAACTTTTAAATAAACTTATGTCCTCGCTGTCCAAAAATCGGGATGTTCTGTCCATCGGACTTCTGTCTATCTGGAGATTATGTCTCCTAGATTTTTTTGTTTTAGACCTTTTGTAGGGCGGCACTTTAAAACCTTAGCCCGTCTCGGAGGAGCAGAAATTACGGCATTGCGTCCGTGAATCGTTTGGTTTCTGGACATTTTCTCCGGACACCACCAAACACAACATAAAAGAGAGAGGAAAGTAAAGTGAATGTATAAAATTGAGGGGAAAAAAAGATTTTAACTGCGATTGCTACAGAGAATAATTTAAACACAGCATTTTACATGCACAAAATGGGGAAAAATTCACTGAAAAATCTCCAAAGCTCGAGCACTTGAGCTTGCTTGAACACAAAAAACACAATTAATGAAAAAAATGAATTTTTAACTTCAGTTTCCAGGGTTGTATGCTACTCAGGTTTGCTGTATGACGAGAAACTTCCTATAACAGGAATTTAATTTTCAATTTCTATTTTGTTCTCTATACCTTCATCGGGGAAATTTTGAAATAGGCAAATATTTACTCACTCCCTTTCCTGTAAAAAAAAAAGAAAAAAAAAGAAGGAAAGAAATTATTATCAACAAAACTAACTAAAGTTTAAGAAGTTAAAAAAAAATATTGTTTAACATAAAAAGTTATTCGAATTGGAAAAAATACTGAAGACAAACACGTTGAATACTTTTGAAATATTTATAATTTTATATTGAAATGTAAAAGGCTAAAATAAAAAGAAAAATAATTTTTGTTTTTTTTTTTCAAAATTCTTTTGGAATATTTCATTTTTCTATTACCTCAAACTGAAACTACAGCAATTTAAAACAAAAATTCCTGTGATGTTCAAGTGACATTTAAGGGGTTACAGTACCTTTCTAAAAAATTTCTTTAATTTAAGTGAAAAAGTTAATTCTTTGAAATATTTGTTTCTGCACTTGTTTAAAAATCAATAATTTATTTTCAAACATCAAAAATTTTGAAAACTTTTTGTGAAAATTTGAAAAATGTAAGAAAATTTCAGTTTTTTTAAAACCCTAAGGCTTTTTTGTTTCTGCACTAGTTTCAAAATTTCTTTTTGCGAAATGATCACAAGGTAAACCTCAACAAATCTGTGCATTCATTTTCTTATATTTTGATTAGAAAATATTTTGTGACCTTTTATGTAAAAAAATCTTAGAAAATTTTGTTCTTCGAGGTTTAACAAACTCTAAAAATTTTTGTAATTTATAAAACGCTTATTCAATGCACAGTTTTGTTAAATATTTTATCCTGAGTGCAAAAAATATTGCTTTAAAGTTATATCTTTAATAGAAAAAATTCCTTAGCATTTCTAGTAACATAGAAACACTAAAAACTGATCACCGAGAAAAAGCACTTTAAAGTTTGGCTTTTCCATTAGAACACATAGCATGTATGCCCTAAAGTCACTCATAACTTTTTAAATAATTTAGCTAGAACAATGCTGTTTTTTTCTGAGTGTTTTTAAATAACTTTTACTTTTGAAATAAGCAATAAAATTTTTTTTGGTCTTTTGGTCATTTTTGAGGTACTGTAACCCCTTAAGTACTGCCTGACTGATTTTAAATGAAGTGGCACTATTTTTAGCCTACTTTCCCGTTAAAAATAAAAGAAAGACGAAAAAAGTATTAAAATTGGCTTAATGCATCAAAAAATATCGCCAAGCCCAAAAAATATCGCCAAGTTAAAAAAAATATCGCCAAGTCCAAAAAATATCGCCAAGTTGAAAAAATAAAAAGGTAAAATGAATATCGAAGAATTAAAAATTTGAAAGTAGGGTATTGAGACGGGGAATTTGTGTGTCGGTCGGTCTGTCGGTCTGTCGGTCGGTCTGTCTGTCCCCCCCTAATAACTTTTGAATGAATATTCCGATTTGGACAAACTTTTTTTTGTTGGAAAGATCTCGGCGAGTACAGCTCATTCCCATATTTGATTTTTCTATTTGAACAATTTTTGGTTCAACTTTGAGCCGTTCAAACAACCTGTCCCGCGATGCTAACTTTTTAGTTAACAGTCCGATTTGAACAAACTTTTTTTTGTTCGAAAGATCTTTTCAAGGATACTTCATTCCTGTATCTACATTTTCGATTTGAACAATTTTTCGTTCAACATTGAACCGTTCAAGCAACCTTTCCCCCCTAATAACTTTTGAATGAACATTCCGATTTGAACAAACTTTTTTTTGTTGGATAGATCTCGGCGATTCCATATTTGATTTTTCGATTTGAACAATTTTGGTTCAACATTGAACCGTTCAAGCAACCTTTCCCCCCCTAATAACTTTTGAATGAACATTCCGATTTGAACAAACTTTTTTTTGTTGGAAAGATTTCGGCGAGTACAACTCATTCCCATATTTGATTTTTCGATTTGAACAATTTTTGGTTCAACTTTGAACCGTTCAAACAACCTGTCTCGCGATGCTAACTTTTGAGTGAACAGTCCGATTTCAACAAACTTTTTTTTGTTCGAAAGATCTTATCAAGGATACTTCATTCCCGTATTTACATTTCCGATTTGAACAATTTTTCGTTCAACATTGAACCGCTCAAGCAAGCTGTCACCCCTAATAATTTTTGAGTGAACAGTCCGATTTAAATAAACTTTTTTTTTTGTTCGAAGGATCTCAGCAAGGATACTTCATTACAGTATATAAATTTTCAATTTGAACATTTTTTCGTTCAACATTGAACCGTTCAAGCAACCTTTCCCCACCTAATAACTTCTGAGTGAACCATCCGAATGGAATAAACTTTTTTTTGTTTGAAAGATCTCGGAGAGGTTCATTCCCTTATTTCGCTTTTTAGTTTGAACCATTTTTCGTTCAATATTGAACCGTTCAGAAAAAAATTTAACATTAGCGCCTACGGGGAATTTAAGTTGAATGTTGATCCTGGAACTTAAAGTCAGATTTGATTCAAACTAACTTTGTAAAAAAATGGTTTTGATAAATAATGTTTGTAAAGTACTTTTCTGAATAATCTTCTGTGAGGACTCTGATTCCGACTCCGACTCCACAAACATGGCGGAAATGCAGGCTCAGAAAAAAATGACTGACTGTGCAGACGATTTTTTGTTTATTTATTCATTTGTGTTATTTTATTTATTACTATTATTTTTTTTGACAGACGATTTTTTTTTGTAACAAAAGTGTTTCATTCACGAGAGCATTTTATTCTTTATTTATATTTAACAACTGGCAACGGTTTAAAAGTGAAAATCGAGACATTTTATCGACGGACGAGTTTTTTTTTTTCTTTCTTTGATTACAGTGCCTAGAAGGAGTAGTGTGCCGTTCGAGGGAGAAAAAGTGAAGCCAGTTCGGTGGAAAACGCCAGATGGCACTGCGCACAGCTCACCGGTCTGGATTTACATTCAGTCTCGTGTTAAATCAGCGAAAAATAAGCTAATTTCGTGATTAAAAAGCCGCGTTATACGAACTTACCTAATTTAAACGAAAAAGATGAATTGTTGAATGAATTTGATTTGTTGCACGCATGTTCATTTATTTTTTTAAAGCCATATAAACATTACATGAATTCTTTTTAATAATATTAGTAGCTCTACTAAAGCATTTTTTTTAAATTAATGTAATTTTTTCAAACTGTAAAACCATTTTGTTAGAGAGCATGCCCTAGCATTTTACATTATTATGTTCGAAACACGAATTTGTGTATCTTGCTTTGGAAAAAAAATAATGAAAGCAACGAAACTATGTATTAAAATCAGTTATTTTCGGATAACTACGGGTTATTTATTTACTTATACTGTTTCTAATTTCTTGTAGTCAATAACATGGCTTAAAAATTAGCTGACTATTTTCAAATTCACTAGAAAATTGAAAACTTTACAAATCAAATATTCATTTTACGAGTAAAAAAGAAAAAGAAGAATACTTTGATTTTGATTCATATGTGAGGAAGGAGAGAAATATTTTCCTTGGAAAAGGTTTTAGAAAAAAAATATTGAAATGATTTTTTTTTTAATCTAAGCATCAACTTAGCTATAACTTGAAAGCTCGTTCGTCTGTAGAAGTCTGATGGTATTAAAACTGTTGCTCGGCATTAAACAAAATTTTTATTTTACAAAGTACATAAACACATAGTTGCTCATACCACATAAATGATTTGAATTAGCAGTAATTTTTGAATAATTTAAATAGGTAAATCATAGTCACCACAACAAAACAAATTTTTATACTCGGAAAAGTTAGAAATATCTGAAGTGTTCGTTATTTTGGTTGGCCGAAAGTCCAATGGCCGGTCGTTAGCAGTTACCACAGGTAAACACAGCTGGAGACTTCACGCCTACCCTTCTGATCTATGCCTAGGTTGTACAAGTGACAATGCAATGCACCGTGGACTATTCGAGCTCTTCCTGACTTAGGAGGACTCAGGGGGTGTGCCTACCACTCTTGCGGGTGGGGGGGGGTACACTTAGGTAAACCATCTGTTTATTAGGATCTGCAGTATGGAAAAGCTGGGGCCGTAGTGGCACGAACGTTAAAGCATCAGACTCTTAACCGGTGGGTCGCGGGTTCGATTCCAACCAAGCAAAGATCCACCGTCTTCACTAATAGTTACTGGAGGACGTTAACGAAAAAGCTCGTGGTCACAAAGTCCTCCAAGTGAATAGATACCTTTAGGAGTACTAGACCAGGGGTTTGCTCGACTACTTGTCTTGATAAAAAAAAAAAAAAGAGAGCGCTCTTTTTCGATCAAGACCAGCAGTCGATTGCCGTGCAATAACATGACTACGCAATAATATGAAGAAGGTCCATTTCTTGGAATTTTTGTTTTTTATATTCGTGAAATATATCGATACTTATTTTGCAGTCGATTATTAACTTTAAACTCTGGAAAGTGAAAGGGCAGTCGCCTCCCTGTACGAGCCGTCTATGCTTGGAGGCATCCATAGCTTAACCATCTGCAGTAAAGGAATGCATATTAGCTAAGGTTCGGTCAGGCCGATGCATCGGCGCCGATGGTGCAATGTTTTTTTCATCGGCATCAGCGGCCGATGTTGATTATAAAAAATGATCAGCCCATCGGCCGTGAAAAACACTAAAAGCCGATGTTTTTTTAATTTAAAAATAAAATAAAATACAAAAATAAATAAATGAATAAAATTATATTTCATTTCATTGTTGTTGTTGCTTCCAACAACTGCTTTGGCAACTAACCATATTGCAGACCTAGTGCATTCCTCGAAAACCGGCATCCATTCGTTCATTAGGCACCACTATCGGCGGAATGCCATTACCAAGAGCATTTTAAAGCTCAGCTTCCCCTAAAAAAATGGAGGCACCTGGGCTCGATTCGATGCGAAACTTTACTAGGAATTTAATTTTGCCAAGAGATACTCAATGCCAAACGAGTAATCGAGCGATCTTTGTTGAGAAAGGGGAGCGAATAAGGGGGATTTGTGAGAGATCCTTGGATTTTTTCATCATTCAAGGCTTTAATGATTACAATTCTTTTGTTTCTTTGAAAGGAAGTAGAATGAAATGAATCAATAATTCTTTAAATCTCTGACAGGGACGTCATTTCAAGTTTTTCCAGGGGGGGGGGGGGGCAAAGGGTCCAAACGCAATGCAATTTCATCGGAAAACATTAAAAACCACGCCCACTTATATGTAAATACATTGATTTCTCAAAGCCGGGGGGGGGGGGGCAATTGACCCCCCCCCTAAATGACGGGACTGATCTCTGATAATCTTTTTTTTTTCTTTTTTGCCAACGGCCATTACCCATTTTGCTGATGGCCACTGCCATCGGCATCGGTGGCCGATGCTAATGTGGCCGATGCACGGGTACATTGGCCATTGGCCGTCTTTGAACAATCGGCTAACAATCGCCATCGGTCGATCCTTAATATAAGCAGCTGCAGTAAAGGAAAGTCATCATCCATATTTTCCATCTATTTATTGCAGCTAAATTTAAAGTATGGATGCCGATGAGGATAGGGACATGGTGCAGTCTACATCAGTAACTTTTTATTTTCAATACATAAAATGTTCCATTTTATGCAAAAAAAAAAAAAAAAAAACCGCTGGTAGCATTTTTAGTAAGCTACATAACACCGCAAAGGGGGGGGGGGTCTGCATTAGCATCCATGGCTATGTCCGCACATTTGATTCGCTGTATAGAAAAGCTATCGGTCATCTTGATATTCTAGCAATTTATTGTAGGAAGAGTGATGAAGCAGGGGGGGGGGGGGTGTAGACGCCGACAACACGATTTAAATTTAGTAAATGTGTAAAAGAGTTTCATTTTGTAAGTTTTCCCTCATCTTCGGGAGCTTTGAAACGGGAAAAGTTTTCTTTGCATGGTTCGTATTCACTTTTGGACCCTGCTCTGAAATTAAATGAAGCAAATTACCTCTTGATCTAAAATTTCAAAGTCTTCATTAAAACATGACAATGCTCCTTCGTAAAATTTTCGAAAATTGCGGTGAAACAACAGCAACACAGAACGAAATTAAAGCGAAATCCCGCACCTACTAATGTTAAACTCCGAGAAAACCAACCGAGCAGCAGACCGCATTGCCCTCTAGCGGATTTCCACAACTTTGACCTCACGATCAGCAGGGGAAAACTACGGCGTTCGGCACACTACTCCTTCTAGGCACTGTACTTTGATAAAATGTGTTTTGATGTACTTTGTACTTTTAATTTTTTTTTGAAAACGATTGAGGAATTTTTCTACGGAAGAACTGTAACAGTTACATTCTTTAAAAGGTGCGACAAAACTTCATTTATTCATTTATTTACTTTTTATGTCTCTATTTCATCTGATGAGAGGGGTATATTTTGCTTTTAGAAATCAGCTTTAAGTGCTAAAAAGGTATGTTTGACATAATGTTTAGTCTCAGATGATCAAGAGAATAATGATCAGATGCTAGAATGCCGATGTCGATGTACGGGAAAGTAGGCTCGTTTAGTTCTTGACAGAACTTCTTGTTATGTTTGTTGAGGTGCCGGAGTCCGTCATTTTCCTGTCGAATTCGCAGCCCAGCTAATAACCTGGAAAATTGCGTGTTTTGTACGTACTCGAAATCAAAATGAATCAATGTTTTTTCACCATCTCATGAGTATTTCGTGAACGAATTAAGATTTTTCTTATTGCCTCATTGCTTTCTTTCCTTCTTAGACGAGAATATCGCGTCAAAGAATTTTTACTCATGCCCTTTACATGCGATTTATCATTATACTTTGTTTGCTTTTTTTGTTCATTTTTTTAATTAATAAAAAAAACACAAAAAAAAACTTCCTCAACAAAAAAAATTAGTTGCTATTTATTAAATCGGGGGGGGGGGGGGGTGAGTTATAGGGCTCCGCCCCGGGTGCCACTAGACCTTGCTACGCCACTGTCACTCCCCTGGCAGTTTTGTTCCAAAAAAGGGTAAATATACATTAAAACTGTGAAAAGCATAATTATTTTTATTTCAAATCGTAATTGACCCTGTGAAAGCCAATTTGAATGAACATCTAAAATTTCAAAGTCTTCATTAAAACATGACAATGCTCCTTCGTAAAATTTTCGAAAATTGCGGTGAAACAACAGCAACACAGAACGAAATTAAAGCGAAATCCCGCACCTACTAATGTTAAACTCCGAGAAAACCAACCGAGCAGCAGACCGCACTGCCCTCTAGCGGATTTCTACAACTTTGACCTCACGATCAGCAGGGGAAAACTACGGCGTTCGGCACACTACTCCTTCTAGGCACTGTAACGGAAGGAAAGAAGGAGAGAAATGTTCTACGGATGCGCTAGTTTAAAAGTGGCAACAAATTCTCACACGCCGCCAGAGGACGCTAGCTGAAACGCTCCCTACTTCCTACGGGATTCAATGTAAATGATACTGAATCTGTCCTCTCTTTAAATGCTGCTATGGGAAAGAAAATTTTTTTTTTCAACTGGATTTTGATGTAAATCTTCGACTGACATTATGAATTGAGTATGATTTTCATCCCACGAAAATAGGAGCCGTATTTTTTGAGAAATAGGTTTAATCGAATGCACTTACCAACTTGCCAAATCTGACAGAATCTGTCATTTTTTAAAGACTGCTGTTGGTAAGAGGTTTTTTTTTTTCAACTGGATTTTGGTGTAAATCTTCGAGTGACATTATGAACTAAATATGACTTTGATCCCACTGAAGTTTTGCCACTAAATTTTTTTATTAATTAAAAATATTTAGTAGACAAAATAATAATTATAGACTATATTTTCATATTACCTTCTTTTTTGCATGTTCATATTTTTATTTAATTACCATTTGTAATCAGTAATTGAAAAATTTATTTATTCATTATTATTATTTTTCTTCGTTTTTACCTAATAATAGGAAATTTTATATTTACATAATTTTTACAATTAAAAATATATTCATTGGCTTAATTTTCGAATTTTTTTTATCTTTTTTGCTTAAACATAGACTAATATAATGTATCTCTAACCAGGGGTGCCCACAGGGAGGGGGGGGATTATGGCGCATGTTGCGCCATAAAATTTTTGGGGGGGATTTTTTAAAGCTAATTAATTAATTTATTTATTTATTTAAATTATTGATTAATTTATTTTTTAATTAAAATTATGGGCTGATTTGTTTTGAATAAAAATTATTCATTAATTAATATTTTTAATCCACATTAGTTCTTTTATTTCTTTATTATTTTATTTATTTATTTATTTATTTTGTGTGCGTGTGAGTGTGCTTGGAATGTTTGGAAAAAAAAAAAAGCGATTCTGTTCTACGTATAATGAGCAGTTTGCACATGTGAGGAATATGCAATATTTAAGTTGATTTTGATAAATTATGACTCACTATTTCCAAAAATATGCTTTTCCATGCAAAAAAAGCTTTGTGTTAATTAATATTCGATTTTAAAGAGAGAGGAAATTGACGAAAAGTCACGTGACGCGAAAACGCAACGTGATTGGCCTGACGTCACTGTGCCCTTTGCTACTTTGTTTACGTTTTCGCTACGGTAGTATGCTGGCGAAAGCAATGATCGATGTTTTTGTCATGTTCAATAATATTCTTCAAACTTCTAATATAGCTTTTTATTGTGTTTAATGAATGCTGTGTCCCTTCTAGATTGTAATAGACAGTTATGAGTGCCAAATATTGTGTCTTCGGCAGATGTGAGATTGTTTATTCGCTCAGTGCCGGTTCTACAATTTTTCTTAAGCCGTTGCAAAACGTAGGAAATGCCCATTTTCCATCAAATTTTTAATGGATTCCCTACGCAAAAATGAATGTTCAACTACTGAAACGGAAAAAAAAAAGTATTTTCGTTACATTTTTACATCTGCTGCCTAAATGGAATGTGAGCATTATATTGATGGAGTTCAAATTAGTACGTTCGAACTTTTTTTTCGTTTATAATTTTAAATTGGGAATGCACTCATGGTTTTTACTGTAAAGCTATATTATAACTTGTTTCAATGACCTTATTGAATTACTTAAAAATAAAAGAAAGTACATATCTACTGTACATGGTTATTTTCTAGCTGAAAACTTAGCTATAATTATTAGACTCTCTTGGTTTTTCTGGTTTGAAAAATATGATTAAAAACCTTTGGTGGTCAAAGCCAACAGAATGTTAATTGAATTTGACATTGACTTCCTTTTATCTTTAGCATGAACAAGGAGTGAATCTTTAATAATTAATTGCATTTTCTTATTTGCCCAATAATTACCGTTCTTTCATTAGTGTATTATGTAACATTAAAGTAAATGAAAATAAAATGCAGCTCTCTTTGGAAATGAAAAACTAAGAAATAAAGCATAGTAATTTGGAAAACAAGTTCCAGCACATAATTCCAAACTACAAGAATGTAAAGCTTAATTTCTACCTGCCATAGTTTTGTTACTTAATCAACATGATCCAATAAAAACCTTATTAACTGGATTGAAATCTACTTCCTGTTATTTTTGTCATTGATCATGAAGTTAATATTTAATAATTGATTTAATTACTTGCTTAATGATTACCTCTATTAAAGTGCTCATTGTGCAGTATTTCAAAAAAATAAATAAATAAAAATTTAAAATAAAGAACAAATGACTCTTTTTTTGGGGGGGGGGGGGATTTGAAACTGAAGAAAATACTGTAAAATAACTTAGTCTCGCAAGCTGTAAATCTTGTTGAAACTGAGAAATCGGCGATTTAGCAAGCGGAAAATTTCGCGAATTTTAAATTAACAAAACCGAAACTTGAGAAAAAAAAAATTCTCGAGGCTAAAACTTTCGCGATTCGGGCCTGCTGACGAAAAAGGAGCTTTTATAGAAAATATGAAAATAGTGATGTGAAAAACCAACTACACCATGAAATACAAGGTACGGATAAATTGGCCTCTATGATTATTAAAGTTAATAGATATAATTTGTTTAAAATTGGGTGATAAAAGTCAATTAAATGTTGAACTGGATTCACTATTAATTTTTTATCTTTGTTATGAAATCATAAACTTTTTTTTAATAATTATTATCCTATTAATTAGTATAAAAACTAGTTCAATTTTGATATTTTTACTGCTAAAAATGTTCCTATTATTCTCACACGGCAAAAAAGCTAAATTTCTTCTCAATATTTAACATTGAAATTAGAAATAACTTATTTACTTGCCGAAAAGTGATCCTCACAGCACCAATGAGAGGTTTTGTTGGATAGTTTATTGTTCTTTTTCTCATCCGTTCTCATTGCATTTACATGTATCCATGCTTTTCGTTTAGTAGGATCTTTTAAAACGCTAAAAAATAGCTTGTCAGGCGTATTATAGGTTGTATTTTTGCAACAAGGGACAAGGCAATACTTATAACTACCCTTTAGTCTCTGCCATGCTCTAAATTTTATAAATAGGTAGTATTTATCAAAAATAAGGAACCACAACTCTAAAACGCAAGCCGAATCGGTCTTCTACTAGCGATTGGCGAGGTGCCGCTGTGCATTGTGACGTCACATCAGCGGCCATCTTGATTGCAGTGTTTTCCCGCGAAATTTTTAAAGCCAACTTTAAATATTAATATCTTTTCTCACAGAGATCGTATAATTTAAACATAGGTATCGTTTTTCACGTCTTTTTCTGCTCTACATTTTGGAACTGAGAACGAAAAACGTGCAAAGAGCTCATTAGTATTTTTAGAAAAATAATAATAAATAAAAAAATAATATTTACAATTTAAAAAAATAAACAAATATTTAAAAAAATAAACAAATATTTAAAAAAATAAACAAATATTTAAAAAAATAAACAAATATTTAAAAAAAATAAATAATATTTTAAAAAATAAATAAAATAAAAAAGAGGGGTAAAAAAATAAAAAGCACAAGAGGGTTGGGAAGCATTTTGGGGAGGGGGGGGGATTTGCGCCATTGAGCTTGGGGGGGATGGGCACTCCTGTCTCTAACCCCGTTTAAAATAGACAAATTCTTAAGTCTTAAAATATGATTTTTGTCTATTTTAAACGGGGTTAGAGACAGGGGTGCCCATCCCCCCCAAGCTCAATGGCGCAAATCCCCCCTTCCCAAAATGTTTCCCAACGCTCTTGTGCTCTTTTTTTTACCCCTCTTTTTTATTTTATTTATTTTTTAAAATATAAATTTTTTTTTTAAATATTTGTTTATTTTTTTAAATTGTAAACATTATTATTTTATTTATTATTATTTTTCCAAAAACACTAATTATACGTAGAACAGAATCGCTTTTTTTCTTTTCCAGACATTCCAAGCACACTCACACGCACACAAAATAAATAAATAAATAAAATAATAAAGAAATAAAAGAACTAATGTGGATTAAAAATATTAATTAATGAATAATTTTTATTCAAAACAAATCAGCCCATAATTTTAATTAAAAAATAAATTAATCAATAATTTAAATAAATGAATTAATTAATTAATTAGCTTTAAAAAATCCCCCCCCCCCCAATTTTTATGGCGCATCATGCGCCATAATCCCCCCCCCCCTGTGGGCACCCCTGGTTAGAGATACATTATATTAGTCTAGGTTTAAACAAAAAAGATAAAAAAAATTCGAAAATTAAGCCAATGAATATATTTTTAATTGTAAAAATTATGTAAATATAAAATTTGCTATTATTAGGTAAAAACGAAGAAAAATAATAATGAATAAATAAATTTTTCAATTACTGATTAAAAATGGTAACTAAATAAAAATATGAACATGTAAAAAAGAAGGTAATATGAAAATATAATCTATAATAATTATTTTGTCTACTAAATATTTTTAATTAATAAAAAAATTAAGTGGCAAAACTTCAGTGGGATCAAAGTCATATTTAGTTCATAATGTCAATCGAAGATTTACACCAAAATCCAGTTGAAAAAAAAAAAAACTCTTACCAACAGCAGTCTTTAAAAAATGACAGATTCTGTCAGATTTGGCAAGTTGGTAAGTGCATTCGATTAAACCTATTTCTCAAAAAATACGTCTCCTATTGTCGTGGGATGAAAATCATACTTAATTCATAATGTCAGTCGAAGATTTACATCAAAATCCAGTTGAAAAAAATTTTTTTTCTTTCCCATAGCAGCATTTAAAGAGAGGACAGATTCAGTATCATTTACATTGAATCCCGTAGGAAGTAGGGAGAGTTTCAGCTAGCGTCCTCTGGCGGCGTGTGAGAATTCGTTGCCACTTTTAGATAGCAGAGATTTAGCTCCTCCCTTTTAACCTCCTTGCAGATGACAGTTGCTGATACCTCGCCGTCCGAGAAGAGAAAATAAACAAATCAGCGAAATAGTGCTACATCAAGCAATCATTTTAAATGGAGGAAAATTATAAAGCGTAGTTTCCCAATAAAAACGCCTGTGAATAATAGTTTTTTTCCCCATGTCAGAAAAATAAAAATTTCAAGAAAATAGACAAGTTTTTCATAAAATGGGATAGAAATAAATAAAAATTTGTGTTTGTACACATAATATCCATATCTTATTAATCAAATTCCTTCAAATATATCTTTGTTTCACAATTGGTTACTGAACTGCAAATATGCATATATCGTGTATTATAAAAAATAAATCAGTAAATGAACAAAAAATAGTAAACAGTATTTTTGTCAAAACAAAAAGTTAAAAAGTTTTTTTTTTTTTTTTTTGCAAAGCAAAATTAATTCAATTTGATGTTTAAACATTAAAATAGGAAAACTCCACAAAACTTTAAACTTTAGATGTTAATAAAGCAGTTCAATAATATTTATTTAATGTCTCAAAAAATAGTATTTATAATATACATTTGTGTATATGTTCTAAATATTTATAAAAATACACAGAATGGAAACAGAATAAACACAAACAGTAATTTAGTCAAGCATTTTATTCAAAACGTGTTTGAATTTCTGCAGAAATCAATAAAGGAAAACTTTAAAATGTTAGTAAAATGAAACAATTCTTTTATACAAAACAGACTATTGTGAATTTTCAGATATGCAGAATGTATAATATTTTAAGTTGTATTTTAGCTATATCCCAAAAATACAGCAATCATTTAAAGTTTCAACATAAATCCTATTTGTGAGTTTTATTATCATATTTCTATTGCAGCAAGATGACAAAAAGCATCTACTTATATTAAAAACTGAGTATCTTTCTATCTTTCTATGTCACGCTTCTTTCTTCTGAAAGCCACTGAACTGAAAGTCGAACCAGGTACCGATAGATAGGTAATTTTTCAGGCTTCATTAGTTTCAATTTATATAAATAATTATACGATTTTAATTAGCGAAGATATCAATTAATAAGCAGTCAAATTTAAAGCAATTAAGCCTTTTCAATGATTAAATATGAAATCCATTGTTGAAACGTGGTTGCTATGAAACAGTGATAACAATGATAATGAGATTTTTGAATAAAGGCTTAACTAAATCAAACACGAAACTCATAAGCGGGCCACTTTCATAGTATTTTTATCGCTAGCTACTTGTAATATTTTGAAACATTCATTTGTTGAAAAGCCATCTACTTATATTAAAAACTGAGTATCTATGTCTGCTTTTTTCCTTTGAGCGAGCTGTACTTACTGAAACTTTCCTCACCATCTTGAAGGCGCGAAGCATCTTAATAATTCGAATGATTTTTTTATATAGGAAAAAAGTAAAGGCGTGAAGCACCTGTTAGCGAGCCGCCTTGGCGGGGAGTAGTTTCTTGAAATTTTTCTCACTACTTTCAGGGCACGAAATGCCCGTGCAATGCCGGGCCACGTGCGTGGTATGTCTTGAAATCGAATGCACATTAAATTTTTCAATTAATATAACTTAAGAATGAGGTAAAAGTTAGAGAAAGGCGACGTTATGCATCAACATGCCGCAGGAAGCTAATCTAGCTGCCCTGGCAGATAGTAATAATAATAAATTTCTCTACTTATTCAATAATTTTAGGTGTTTTGCATCTAATAAAAGCTTGTTGTTGCCTTTCGGATGAGAAAAACTAAATAAAAGCATAAACATAAACATAAATAACTCTCTCAAATCTGCTCGGCATTGGACTGAAATTTAGATTTCAGAAGTTTACAGATTTCAGGTCATTGATTTATTTACACAACTCTTATTTTCATTACTTGCAAGTGAAAAAGAAAGATATGTAACCCAACAAGCAAGATTTTTTTTTTTTGCAATTTAGTTCATGCATTTTTATAAATTTTGGACAGGGTCATTCCACGTCAAATCATCCAGGGGTGTGCACCATGGGTCTTCAGATTTTTATGAAACTTGGTGAGACTGTTCAACCCATGGATATAAGAATATTTGGAGATTTTTAGATTAATATATCAATTACTTTCGGAATGGCAACGCCTCAAAGTTTTGTCAAAAATTTGTCGCTTAACAAAATTTGCAGATCCAGCAGACGGACATACATCTACAATTTTTGCTATAAAACAGTTATTTTTTATGCTAGAGGGGTATTTTTTTTTGCATTTTGTTCAGAAATGTACTGTTAATTGGATTATGTAGTTAGATTTAAGATTTAAAGTAATTAAATTGCCTCTAAAAATCAGTAATCAGCAAAATTGAAGATAATTTTAAGCACTGACATGGGTTCAGAAACCACCCAATAACATTTTTAGCGTTCCAAAACCACCAAAACCAATTATATTACCGAAAACTATATTAAAAATGAGAGAAAGTGATGCAATAAAATTGGTGGGGTTTTGAGTTTTACTTAGGTTAGAGATGATTAAAATTACTTATTTAAAAAGTAACGAAATCAGTAAGAAGTTGTCTTCCACTGACCCAAAATAATACAATAACACATAGAAGCTGTTTTATAGCACTTTAAGAACATGAATAATAAATATACTGATAAGTAAAAATATTAATTTTAACATAAGTATTATTCAACTGCTATTTACAATGACTTCTGAACAGTGGCGTAGCAAGGGGTGGGCGAATCGGGCGACCGCCCAGGGCCTCGCGCCTCCCGGGGCCTCGCATCTCTACTTTGAACCGAATTTTTCTCCATTCAAACTTTGTTCCGAAACGAAGTTTTACAAAGTATTCCAGAATCATACAGTTGAAAACACTATTCTTCTCATCAAAATATTAAAAAAAAAAAAACGAAGGGGCCTTGCTTTGAACTTCTGTCCTATTCAAGTTTTTTTTTCGAACTTTCGGCGCTCTCCTTTATTTACTGTCCACAGTTTTGGCTGAATCTTTATCTACAACAGTCAATTAAAGAACAACTGGGGGCCCCTAATCCGGCCAGGGGAACAATATGTCACGATTTGATTTTTTTTCTTTTTGAAGTCGATGCCATAGATGCATGGTCCCCAAAACAGACTAAAATTGAGAACACAGATATATTGGTTTTAGAAATTACCAACTCCGCCAAAAGTAATCCAATACTCCTTCATTTAAGATTTTTTTTGAAGGGCCCTTCAAACTCATGCATTTTGGAACTAAATCCATCAAGACTCCTTTTTTTTATTATTTAAGACTATATTGTCTTCCTCTGCGACAGTTGATCTAAACAAATCAATTTCTTACTTTTCCAATGAAAGAAATATTATTTTCAACTTTCCACATTGTAAGTAAAGCAGTGATTTACCACCAAAACCTTCGCACTGAAATTCAGGAAGCAGACTTACATTGCTTCATCAGAACCACCGCCATTGGATAAAAATAGAGGTTCATAGGAAACAATTAAAAAGCCTCTGTTTTGGTTATATATTTGGCTTAAAATGCTTCGTTCACAAAAGTAGCTGATTAGAACTGGCATTTGAAAGCAAATTATAGTATTTAGCTTCCTTCTTGAACTTTTTTCTTGTCAAAAAATCTATATTTGAACATGTGTTGGAAGAAAATTTCTTTACATTTTTAATGTTCTCATCTTTTCAAAAACCAAGTTAGATGGTTCATTTGTTTGGGCATTCTAAGTTTCCTTCTCAAGCTGTTTTACTCCACCACACGGCCAGTACTAGAAATGAGTTTGTTTTTTAGTTATAGTGATAAAAAAAATTATAATTGTTTTCGGTATGTCATTTTTCTTTTCTTTTCTTTTCAAAACTGACATTGAATTTTAGAAAGTTTTGTCAGTGTAATATGACCTATTCCAAGCAGATAATTCGTAAAATTAAACAAAGATATTTAACTTTATTTTTTGATGCAATCTTTTTTTTTTTTTGGATATAATTTTAATTTAGTTCACTGTTTGCTATTTTTTCTTCAGCTGTGTTTTAAGAATTTTAATGAGTGCGTTATACATAACTTTTTTTCTGCTTTTTAGTCCAGTCAAATTAGACATTAAAATCGCAAATCGCGATGTAGTTCTAAATTTTTAATATGTTGTTTGGGTCCCTTAGGGTAGTGTAAATTTAAGTTTGCACCTTTCTAAAACCTGTGCTCGCTGCGAAACTCGCAAAAAACTGCAAAATTTTCTGACATTTTTCAGTTTTTCCTTTATAACTCCTAAGCTATGACAGCAACTTTTGATCATACATGTGAATAGCCATTTTAAAGAACACTAAATTTGCAACAATTTAAGTTCAAGTGGAGTTCTATAGGACGAATAGTTTAGGAGGTATCGTACTTCAAAAAATGGAGTTTTGTTGCGAAGAGTGAAAGAATTATGCTTCGATCATATTTTGGACCAAATATCAACATAAATTCCTATTCTACAAGACAAAAAATGGACATGCAATTACAGTACATTTAATCAGCTTTCATTCGAGCCCAAACAGAAGTCTGTAGGTTCGATATTTCATTTACAATAGCGAAAAATAAATATTTAAAATTTTGAGAAATGAGCAAAATCGTTTCCTAATACGAATAGGAGGGCAGTTCACAGTAAAAAAATGCGTAGAAGGGTATTAAAAGGGTAACACCGTATTAAAAAATGTTATTTTAAAAATAAAAAAAAACTTTACAGGCCATTTTCACTCATTTTTTTGCTATTTTTATAATGGTTCTTGTTGGCTGTGGTCTTCTCCTGACTGTTTTCAGATTTTCTCCTATCACTCCTGAACTATGTAACTTTTGATGATACGTGTGCATACCCATTTTGAAGAACCCTAAATTTGCAACAATTTAAGCTCAAGTGGAGTTCTGTAGGACGAATAGTTTAAGAGATATCGGTACTTCAACAATTTATCATTTTTTGCGAAACATGAAAAAAAAATGCTTTTTTTCATATTTTGAACCAAATATCAACATAAATTATTATTCTACAAGACAAAATATAGACCTTTAATTACAGTGCATCTAATCAGCTTTCATTTAAGCCTAAAAAGAAATATGTTGGTTCAACATTTCATTTACAATTGAGGAAAAAAAAATTTTCGGAAATTGAAATTTTTTTTTGAGAAATGAAAAAAAAAATGCTTTCTGATAAGAATAGGAGAGCACTGGACAACAGAAAAATGCATAGAGTTGTATAAAAAGGGTAGCACTGCATTAAATATTATTTTCATAAATAAAAAAAAAAACATTACAGGTTAATTTAGCTCAATGTGTTTGTTTTTTTTCCTTTTGTGGATCTTTATTAGCTGTGGTCTTATTGCGAAGCTGCAGAAAAAGAAGGTGTTTTGGATCCAGATGTTCATTTAAATACGGAAAGAGTTGTTACAACTTCCTTGCCCTTCCAGTTCTCGAAGATGAAGAAAATACACAAACATCTTGAGACAGAACAAAGACCACATTCTTTTCCTGCAGCTTAGCTATAAGACCACAAATAATATAGACCCACAAAAAGAAAAAAAAAAAATTATTTTTCTCATTTCTCAAAAAAAATTTCAATTTCCGAAAATTTGTTTTTTCTCAATTGTAAATGGAATGTTGAACCTACATATTTCTTTTTAGGCTTAAATGAAAGCTGATTAGATGTACTGTAATTAAATGTCTATATTTTGTCTTGTAGAATAATAATTTATGTTGATATTTAGTTCAAAATATGAAAAAAGCATTTTTTTTCTCATGTTTCGCCAAAAATGACAAATTGTTGAAGTACGATATCTCCTAAACTAATTCGTCCTACAGAACTCCACTTGAGCTTAAATTGTTGCAAATTTAGTGTTCTTTAAAATGGCTATATGTTCGATCATTTAGGTCAAAGGCAGTGCTCCTAACCGCCAGATTAACGGGATTGTTAATTTTACTCTCAAAATAACTTTTTTAATATGCTATATTTTATTAATTTTTCAGACATCGTATTCTCCCTCGCTCTTAACTTCTTGTCGATTTATGCCAACGATTTGTGAAACCACAATCCATTTTTATTTTGAACGAATGTATAACTTTTGAGGATTTTTGCTCGCTTCTTTTTTCCTCATATTTTTGTAGTCTCAGTTACAAAAATTCTCTCCGATCCTCTGAAATGGGGATTGTCTGCTCTACAGATCCCAAAAAATATGTCATTGCATCACTTTTCTAATACCCATCCCGCTGCAAGGTCAAACCAAAAAAAAAAAAAGGCTTGAGCATTGAAAAAAAAAACGAAAAACCATGGGGGTGTTATACCATCGCAAAGGGGGCGTGGTAGCCCGATCGGTAAGGCGTCGTACTCGTAACCAGAGGATCCCGGGCTCGATCCTAGCCGATTAAAGATCCACCGTAAATGGTGGTTGGGCGAAGTAAAATAAGGGTCGTGGTCACAAAGTCCTCCAAGTAAAACGATACCTCTGAGGGGGTATCGTTTCATTTGGGGTTTGTCGTCGATTAGGGGTTTACTCGACCAGTGCCATTTCCCGTTTAAACCACGAGTTACGGGTGACCGTGGAGAGTGAAGTGAAGTGTATCAGCGCAAAAAACACATAAATTGAGAATTTTTTTTTTCTTTTGCAACCGTATAAATAGTTCAGACTACAAAAACAGCCTGTAATTTCTTAGGACACCGTTAAAACTCAATCCAGCCCTGGAAACTGAGGAAAAAAATGAAATAAATTGCACATGCAATTCATCGTAAAAGCAAAAGAACCTTTTTTTTTTTGCGCGAAATCCAAGTGAAAGATCGAGGAGTTTTTGAGATGGGGGGAGGGGGCATAAGCTCCTCCTGAAGTTCAAGGCATGTGCCCCTCCCCCTAGAAAAAAAAACTTTTGGTCACTCTACGCCTACTTTTAAAAGCGTTGCTTTAAGGCCGTTCGACAAGTTCATCGGGCTTTGCCATCCTAGCTGCCCCTTTGTTGGTCAATTTTTTCACCAATTATTTTGCAGGGCGATGCCAGAAGGCCGCTAAACTCAACTAGAATATAAAACATGAATTCATTGATGGTTTTAGAGAGATAATCAGCAACTAGCATGTCTAACTCATTTTCTTCAGCCAAAACCTGATTTACCAATATGCCAAATTTTTTCGTCAAATTGAACCAGTAAAGTAAACTGCAAATTGGACGGGCTACTGTTACAAAATTTCTAAACTAAGCCCAGCAATCACCATTTACACACGGTTGAAAATGTTCCCCCCTCCCCCCTTTTCTTTAGACGCTGTTATTTGTAGATGCTAATTTTGAAAAGATGGAATTTTTGATCAAGTAGTAGAATTTCTTGACTTTAAGTCTATATTTTTTGTCCTGAAACAAATAAACTGCCAAAAAAGTTGCACTAATGGGTGCAACATCAAATATGACCTAATGCAAAACCGATCTTTAAAAGCATATAAAAATTTAGAATGAATGTTTTTTTGCAGTTTTATAAGTTATAAATTTCCTTCATAGCTTATTTCCCTCATAGCTCATCAAAATATGTGACAACAAATTAAATATATCAAGCATTTCAAAGTAGTTCTAACTACCCCTAAGTATATCTAATTATTTCATATTGTATGTTTTTATCTCAAGCATTTTTTTAAACGTATAATATTTTAATTTTCATGATTGACAACGAATATGAGAAGGTTTTCTTTTTCTACTATTTTTTAAATTTTTTTTAAGCAGAATGACTTGAACTGGAATTAATCTCGAAAGGGGGGAAGGGGTTCGGGGCCTCGCAAAATCTATTCGCCCAGTCTTAATTTTGCTCTTGCTACGCCACTGCTTCTGAAAATGGGAACTTACAACTTTGATGGGTGTTTTGTAGCTCCAGTTCAAATCCAAAGGAAAACTTCTGACGTCTAGGTGGAAGTGTACATTAGTATAATTATGGGCAGAAAGCTTCCACTTGGGCCATTCCACGATCACGTGTGGGACAATCACACTGAATGTTCTTGAACATTTATGTAGGGTCACCTGGGGTAATTCCTGGTCAAAAAGCATTAACATCCAATTATCACAAAATCTAAGTTAGCGTTACAAATTTTGGTATGAAGGAAGCACATTGGGATGTCCATCGAATAAAATATTCATGCTATCAACAATACATAATGAACTTGAATAATTGTCGTTAATTAGTGACCAGGAATTACCCCAGAGATGGGGTAATTCCTGGCCACTTACGGGGCAATTATTGGTCACTCACATGATTGATGCAAATACATACAATTTGTAAGCACATTAATAATACAAGTTATTAAACTAATTAGATAAAGAATTTATTTATATATATAGCTAATTAAACACTGTATTTAGTTTTTTTAAGGAAGAATGCAAATTTTTTCAACATAATATATTTACTTAATAAAACTTAACCAAAATACTTTTTGTACACTTTGTATGCAACAGCTACAGCTTTTATATCTGTTGTGAATGAATCTTCATCTACCAAATAAATAGGTCCATAAAAAATATGGTGCACATGCACCATACACACTGAGCACATGCTTCTGTCTGTTATGAATATGTTAAGGTGAACAGTTAAGTGAACAGTACAATGCAGTTACAGTTAAGCATTTCTCTTAGTATAATTAAGAATAATTATTAAAATTTATGAAATAATTGGATGAAATTTAACAAAGAAAAATTCAGTATATTGTATACTTATCATTAACAGATATGAATGTTACATTGCGGTTACAGTTAACTTTGCAGTTAAGGCTCACAGAGTTACTTATAGTTTAAATCAATGAAATATGTCAATAATTGGCGAAATAATAATTCATAAATATTAAAAAAAGGACTGACCAGGAATTACCCCACTGACCAAGAATTACCCCAGTAACCAGGGGCATTATTTGGAGCCTTCCTGCAAATTATTCAAAACAATAATGGTAAATCCAAAACTATTTTTCAGTAACTGACATAGTACCTAATTCAACCAAAAAGAGAAAAAAGAAAAATATTCAGAAGTTTGAGTTTGATCACGATCTTTGTATGAATGTATCAAAACTAAGGCCAATCTTGTTTTACGAAATTTAACAAGCCATTTTAAAAAGAATTTTTTTTTCAAACTAAGCACACAGTCAACTCATAATTAAGTAATGAATTGCAATGAAGATAGTTCAGAGTACCTCTGTGATTTTTTTCATTTTGCTGAAGGATTATTAAGACATAAAAAGGACTGTGACCAGGAATTACCCCAGAAACTTGCTGACCAGGAATTGCCCCGGGTGACCCTATGTATACGAATCATTTATGGCTCGAAGTTAAAAATTTGCAAATCTGGAGAAAGCTCTTGACTTCCGTGATTTTTTAAGCTAAAATTTTTTTTCCTAATATCTTTTTTAATTGGCTTTTTTCAATCACGTAGTGCTATCACGTGTGGGACGAGCTTTTGGACATCAGTTTTCACTCTTCCATGTTTCAGCAAAAATTCCTGCGAATCTGTTGTACTCTTGGAGCTGCAAATTTTTAGGCATGCAAAATGGATCCCTACAAATAATGTTTCGCAGTATTAGCTCTTAAAAAAAAATTATACTGGACTTACAACTGATTTAGTAACGGTCACGTGTGGGACGTATAAATCACGTGTGGGACATCGTGCGATTTTCTCACTTTCAAAGGAATGAAAACAGTTATAAATTAATATGAAAAACAAACTTTATTGTATAAATCAGAAACTATCTACTTTGATACGAAAAAAACATGTGTAAAAATGAAAATTAGCTTTTATAAATAAAAATTTTACTAAGTAAACTGCTTAGAGATTTTAACAAAATAAAGGATGAAACTACAATGTCAGCAAGCGTTTGGCTGATATTCATTGAGAACTAAATATAAGTAGTTTTAAATGTCCAAAATTGTATATAAGCCTCTCCTTTTCGAACAAATTGGGGGAGAAATAATTTTAAGGATATCCTTTCTTTGATAACAAGTTTCTTTTCGTTCTTTAGGCCATTTAAAACATCCTGGAAGTTTTGCAGCTTTTTTAACCTCTGATTTCTTTTTCGGTCTCTCTCATATTTTTTAAGGTTCATTACCTCTTTCGGTGTCATTTGTTGTCGCTTCTTCTTTCTTAAATCAGAAATTCTTTTGTTCTCATCTTTTTGAAAGTTTGTGTGTTTTTTTTTTTTTTTTTTCAATTTTTATCTCATTTTTTTCATCCCAGTTGCTCTTTTTGAAGGCATCTTTATAGTCTAAAACCAAAATTCAATTTAAATGCAAGAACTAAAACAATATTTAAACAAAGTCTGATTTTAAAAAGTCAATATTGAAAAAATAGTTATCCCCGTTTTTACAGCACTTATCTGTACAAAATGCTTGAAAGATTGCTAAGTTTTATATTTATTTTAATGCTTGTACAGTGAAACCATTCTATATTTGTGCCTGTTAATTACTAATATTTTTTTGAATATTTTTAAATAAAATTATAATAAGAATATTTATTAGATACGCAGATCAATACCGTCAAGCTTGTAACCCCCTTTTTTATTCTTTGCCGGTTTAAAGTACATTATACTTACTAAACGAAAGATTACACATAGAAACAACAGTAATACTTATGAATTTTTGTTCAGAACTACATTTTCTTAAAATGTCCAGAACGCGGCATCACGTGTGGGACACTTTTAATTACTTCATAACTGTTTAAGAAATTGAAATTATTACAGACCACTTTCAGAAATATTTATGTATGTTGAGGTTACTTACAAGCCGTAACCATTTTAAATTTTAGCGCCTAGTTTAGTAACAATTTAAAAATATATAAGTTTTCGATCACGTGTGGGACATGAAATTACGTTAACTTTAACTCGTAATAAATATAATTTGAACTGCAGTAGAATCCTTAAATAAGGTATAAAATGAAAAAGGCACTCTTCCTCTTTTAACGTAAAAAAGCAGAACTGTCTTATTTATATAGAAGCAAAGTAAACCCACTTTGAAATCAGCATGTTTTTACGATGCAACATTTAGTCGGTGTCAGCCATCTTTGAAACCCTGTTGCCACTCAAAAAACGAAATTACTGAAAAATTATTCCTAGATCCATACGATTTGAAGTTTCAAGAATAAACTTAGTATGTTTTACTCTTTCAAAAATGAAATTTTTTCTGACTGTGAAATGTCCCGTTTTCCGTGGAATGGCCCACTTACAAATTTTAATAAGCTATAAATAGTTATATATTTTAAAATTACGTTTGATAGTTTTAACCAATAATTGGTTTTTTATAAGTAACTATACGTTCATAAAACAGCTCCACAAATTTCAAAACGATGTTTGATGGCCAATTGCACTTAGAAGAACATCATTTGTCCTTGTTGGAATGATTTATTTGTTTCTGCCTTGACAGTTAGTCCTTTTATCATCTTGGTTACTAATTTGAGAGAAACGGGGTTCCGAGTGGAGACTGAAGAACTATAATTCAAATCAATGATATTAACTAAATATCCGAATCTCTTATTTGTAGATGAAAATTACGTTGCTTTGCTGACTTCTAGAATTTTAACAACTCTTTTTAAAAGTATTCCATCTTTCATTAATACACTGGCGGAAAAAAAATCCCAACACCAAGAAAAAATTGCCGTAGAGTAATGAAATTTGGGTAATGCAATTGTCTAGTTAACATGTTTAATTGATTAAATGTACAAGATCACTGGCTAATTTAAGCTCTAGAAAATGCTGTGCAAATGTGAAATTATGTTAATTTAATAGAGGGTGTAACCTCCAGAATTTTGAAGGCAAGCCTACAAGCGTGCATGCATTATGTCATACAGGTGCCGAATGTCACTTTGTGGTATGGAGTTCCATGCTTGTTGCATTTGCTGTGTCAATACTAGGACCGTCATTGCTGACTGTGGATGATGCTCGAGGTGCCATCCCATGATATCCCATACGTTATCAATTGGAGACAGACCTAGTGATTTTGCAGGTCATGGTAACATGTCAGCACTCTGTAGAGCACATTGCGTTACAGCAGCGATGTGAGGGCGAACGTTTTCCGGTTGGAAAACGCCCCCTAGAATGCTACTAATGAAGGGCTGTACTACTGGTTAAATTAACAGACTGACGACAAATTTTCAGTCAGTGAGTTTGGGATAACCACAAGAATGCCCCTGCTGACGTAGGAAATTGCTCCAGAGACCATAACTCCACGTGTGAGTCCCGTGTGTCTAGGCCGTAGACCGCTTGGATGCAGGCGGTCCCCTGGCCTCCTTCTGACCAATATACAGCCACCATTGGCACTAATTCAGAATCTGTTTTCATCAAAAATTACAACAGATCTCCACTCCGACCTCCAGTGAGCTCTGTCGTGGCACCACTACCGTCGGAAAAGGCAATGGTTTGCAGTCAATGGAATACCGGCTACAGGCTGCCTGGCTTGGAGCTGTCCTTGAAGTAAACAGTTTCTTACCGTTCCTTGGGTCACGACGGTACCAACTGCAGCTCGAATGTCAGCCGCAGATGCAGTACGATGCGCCACAGCCGTACGCAAGATTCAGCGATCTTCCTTCTCAGTCGTGCCACGTGGCAGCTCGGAACTCGATCTTCTTGAGGTAGTACCATCCCTTGCCCATAGCTTCCAATAATCATGCATGGTGGAAACATTCCCACCCAAGTCTTTCTGCAATATCGTGAAATGAAAATCCACCTTCTCGTAGCCAATTTGTACGACCTCGTTTAAACTCGGTGAGCTGTTGATAATGACTTCTTCGTCTTCTTAAAAGGTATTCCTGGCTAAAATGAACGCAATTCGTCCAATTTCACGGAAAAATAATACACACGAGCTTCACAACACGCTTTTAAAACAAGCCTTATTTGCATGTTTTGAGTGACGCCAGCTGCGCCACACTTATGCGCGGAACACGAAATTTCAATCGATGTCATCTTTCAGTTGTATAAACACGCCTACCAAATTTCGTTTATCTAACACAAGTCTTTCTTGGTGCTGGGATTTTTTTTTCCGCCAGTGTATTTTCCATTAATTCTGATCTTTATAAAAATTATTCATATGTGATGTATCTTCCGGAACTTCAATCAGACACAAAATATGCTGAAGGGGAACAAGACGTTTATCTTGTCGTTCAGGCCAATAGAAAGTTTCAGAAGGTCCATGTAGGTGCATGCCGTTTTCTCCTTCAGTAATTTTGTTCACAAACCCAATCCACCAGTTTTCCTCATAAACGCAATCGACATAATTATTTAGGTCTGGTTTTAAGATCTCCATCATAGATGAACATGCTGCTCCTCTAACGAAATCCCATCTAATGCATGTTTCGGAATCTAGACTTGTTCGTTTTGCTGTGATTTCATTAGTTGATAAGGGACAGAAAAAATGAAAACTTCTCGTTCCCAAAATTGTTTTACCCGTCGAAAAACGTTCTTCTAGTTTATTTTGATGTCTGCGAATTTCCTCTTTTGCCAAAAAAAAAAAAAAGAAAGAAATCTTAGAAAAAGACTGCAACAAAACCCGTACATTTGGTAGGCATTTGTAATTTGAGTGGATTAAAAAACATTTTGAAGTTATTTTTATTATATTAGTTATTTTTATGCACCCACACGGACCTTCTGAAACTTTTTATTGGCCTGAACGACAAGATAAACGTCTTGTTCCCCTTCAGCATATTATGTGTCTGATTGAAGTTCCAGAAGAAACATCACATATGAATAATTTTTATAAAATCGGATCAGAATTAATGGAAAATATTAATGAAAGGTGGAATACTTTTAAAAAGAGTTGTTAAAATTCTAGAAGTCAGCAAAGCAACGTCATTGTCATCTACAAATAAGAAATTCGGACATTTAGTTAATATCATTGATTTGAATTATAGTTTTTCACTCTCCACTCGTTACTGTCAAGGCAGAAACAAATAAATCATTCCAACAAGGACAAATGATGTTCTTCTAAGTGCAATTGGCCAGCAAACATCGTTTTGAAATTTGTGGAGCTGTTTTATGAACGTATAGTTACTTATAAAAAACCAATTATTGGTTAAAACTATCAAACGTAATTTTAAAATATATAACTATTTATAGCTTATTAAAATTTGTAAGGGGAAGCTTTCTGCCCATAATTATACTAATGTACACTTCCACCTAGACGTCAGAAGTTTTCCTTTGGATTTGAACTGGAGCTACAAAACACCCATCAAAGTTGTAAGTTCCCATTTTCAGAAGTCATTGTAAATAGTAGTCGAATAATATTTATGTTAAAATTAATATTTTTACTTATCAGTATATTCATTATTCCTGTTCTTAAAGAGCTATAAAACAGCTTCTATGTGTTATTGTATTATTTTGGGTCAGTGGAAGACAACTTCTTACTAATTTCGTTACTTTTTAAATATACGTAATTTTAATCATCTCTAACCTAAGTAAAACTCAAAACCCCACCAATTTTATTGCATCACTTTCTCTCATTTTTAATATAGTTTTCGGTAATATAATGGGTTTTGGTGGTTTTGGAACGCTAAAAATGTTATTGGGTGGTTTCTGAACCCATGTCAGTGCTTAAAATTATCTTCAATTTTGCTGATTACTGATTTTAAGAGGTAATTTAATTACTTTAAATCTTAAATCTAACTATATAATCCAATTAACAGTACATTTCTGAACAAAATGCAAAAAAAATTACCCCTCTAGCATAAAAAATAACTGTTTTATAGTAAAAATTGTAGATGTATGTCCGTCTGCTGGATCTGCAAATTTTGTTAAGCGACAAAATTTTGACAAAACTTTGAGGTGTTGCCATTCCGAAAGTAATTGATATATTAATCTAAAAATCTCCAAATATTCCTATATCCATTAGTAGAACAGTCTCACCAAGTTTCATAAAAATCTGAAGACTCATGGTGCAAAATCTCGTTTTGGCTGGATGATTTGACTTGGAATGTCCCGACAGTGTTTCTCTGTTTGATGTTTCTGCTAATGACTCTTGTTTTTATTTTATGTCGTTGCTATGAAATCATATAGCTCTCAAACCTATGATCTACATATGATCAGACAAATTGAGAATGGATGAACTTGGTTTATAAAATAATAGTTTAATAAAAGATTCACCCCAAAAAGTTAACATAAAAAGTAGGAAGCCTGCCATATGACTAAAAAAATATTGATAGATTATTTAAACTACATTTATGCAAATAAAAGCAATAAGAATTTTTTCTTTCTGTTTTAAATGAAACATTCATGCTATTTCCATTAATTCTTACTTAACACTTAATAATAAATTTTAATTTTATTGTGTATAGCTTAATTCATGTGCGGGTTTTAGACACAAGTAGTTGACTACACATTATGTACATAAATATTTAGACCACAGCTAAATGACAAAATGCATGACGGTACAGTTCTTCACTCATTCAATAATTTTTAGTGTTTTGCATCTAATAAAGGCGTGTAGATGCGTATTGGATAAGAAACACTAGGCAAAGGCAGATATATCATTCCTAATTAAAATACTGTAGGCCCCGCTTAAACGAATACAGTCGGTTCCAAGAAATATTCGATTTGGTGGGGTGTTCGATTAAACGGGATCTTTAACATCGCGTCCATGACATAGGAAGTATTCAGTTCCGAGATATTTTTTTTCGTATAAACAGGGTATTCTTTTATCCGTTACCAGATTAAGCCGGGCCGACAGTTACAGTACAAATCAATTTGTAATGAACATAAAATAAAATGCAACAATTTAGTTTGACTATTAGATATATCAAACGAAATAATAAATAAAATATGCAATTACTTACAATAAACTCGAGCATTACTACTTTGATTTAAATTTTTTTAGCTTGCGCTCTTGTAAATTTACCATATTTTTGTCATTTAAAACTTTTAATTTTTCAAACAAATGTGGCTGAAAATGCAGATAATTTTGTTAATTGAATCAAATAACTCCGTTCCGCACAAATCACATTTTTCTTGCAAAGAAAACAGATCAGAATTAGTCAAGTAAAATTTAAAAACATTAACGAGAACTTTATGCTGTTTTATGTTGAACTTTTGAAACTTTTTTTCAAAATTATGATTAAGAATTTCTTTGAAAATGCTATACATGTGTATAAGCACATTTAAAATAAGCCTTGATGGTTTTTTCAACTCGACTCTGTTTAAAATACTGATAAAAGAGTCAGAGTTGCTATCTGATATTGGTGCCAGGTCATTTGGCTCTATCATAATGTTGTGATTTGAAACGTAATTTCCCAAACACGTATTATAGGAGATGTTCAATTTACGGGGTGCGGCAAAAAAACTCGGACAAAGTTTGTCACGTCCTGACACCAACATGTTTTACCGTGTACAGCTAATTCTTTCTTTAAAAGATTCTATGTGTTTTCCTGCATTGAGGTGTGCAGTGTCGATTTTGTACTCATCATTGTTGTTTGGTTTGCAGAATGACAGATGATCGCGTTGCTATTTTTTTACTGTTTTGAACTGGTAAACGTCAATTCGTTTGCACAAAATTCCTCGACGACAGACTGTTTCCGATGCAATTAGCTGGTACGAAGAGCTTGGTCATAACTTGCGCCTTCCAGGTAGTGGAAAAAACGGACCTTGAACACATTTTCCAACCGTGGGCTCATCAAGAAGCGAGTGCCGCGAAATTCAGGGCCCCATTCAAAAAATCGCTCGTTAGATCGAATCAGCGACCGATCAGTTCGGCGAATAGCTAAACAAGAACTCAAACTGAAGCCGTACAAGCTGCAAAATGTGCAGATGATGGGGACATTTGGGGAGGAGGAAGGGGAGTTATCGCATGATCTCACCTGGAAATGTTCCGCAACTTAAAGTCTAACAGTGGAATTTTAGGATATTTTTGGTCTTTGTCAAGAAGGTTATGATAACCTTCTGATTCCGTACTTCTTTTTAATTAGTTGCCCTCTGTAGTTGGCAGTCGGGCTCGGGGCACGAGTTCCGAATTTCCCCCATAAATCTGGCACTGGAAAGCATATATCCTTTCGTTACGCCACTCGTGAAAAGATTAAAAATTGCCATCCACCTCTAGCTATGCGGGACGGTTTGCTATAACCTCTCGTACGTTTTCTTTTTTAAGGCAAAAAGCTCAGAAATTATCTTGATTAAGTGTGTTGTTGATTTTTGGAGAAAATAGGGCCTCATGGGTTTCCTTACATAAACGCCCCTGGAAAACTCATCGGGTGAAAAATGCTCTTATGTTTCCTTTTAACTTACGTGCTTTTACAACTGATATTTTACGTTTCATACTGGCAACTGTAAACATCGGTAGTGTTTTCTAGGAGAACATTTCATTGTTGATGAATTTTAATAAGCCCGCCTCCAAATAGTAGTAATAGTAGTAAAGTAAATACCTTAATTGTCCCTTAAATGGGAGACACCAGTACAATAAGGCCCTGCGAGGGGCCCCTATAGCCATAATATTTAAGTGGCGATAATCATTTAGAATTTTGACGTTGAGGCAAGCCGATTATGTTTTTTTTTTTCTTTTTTCTTTCTTTTTTTGACAATAGAGTATAAGTTGCCGTAGGTACGACCCTGGATTTAAGATGTTCAAATCGACAGATGTTTAATTTTTCTAATAATTTACCTGACAGTAGTAGTTTTGGGAATGTATCTGATAACTTCAATAGAATAATAGAGATGTCAAAAGTTTCAGAAAGTTCTCTTACATCATAAATTGAACTAATCGTAGCAAAATACTTTCAAACGGATTAAACATCAGTTAAATATTGCCAATTAGCTTTTTATTTTGATATAGTTTTTTTTTAACATTTACCTAAAGGCGAAAAAAATTTTGTCGGCGCGGGGCCCCTTGCTCCTACATCATAAATTGAACTAAACGTAGCAGAATACTTTCAAACTGATTAAACACAAGGTAAATATTACCAATTAGCTTCTTATTTTTATATAGTTTTTTTTTAAACATTTACCTAAAGGCAAAAATAATTTGTCGGCACGGGGCCCCCTGCTCCTACACCATAAATTGAACTAAACGTAGCACCACTTTCAAACAGATTAAACATCAGTTAAATACTGCCAAATAGCTTTTTATTTTGATATAGTTTTTTTAAACATTTACCTAAAGGCGAAAATAATTTGTCGGCGCGGGGCCCCTTGATCCTACACCATAAAGTGAACTAAACGTAGCACCATACTTTCAGACAGATTAAACATCAGTTAAATATTGCCAAATAGATTTTTATTTTGATATAGTTTTTTTTTAACATTTACCTAAAGGCAAATTTAATTTGTCGGCGGGGGCCCCTTGCCTCTACAGTAGGAGTGCACAACCTTTTTCAGTGAAGGGCCACATGCGTAGCAAGAGCTCCATTGGAGGGCCGCATGCTAGCCCATCATTTGAAGGGCTCGTGAAAAGTAATTACCCCCCCCCCCTCACAGGTTCTGAGAAAGTCATGTTTTTGTTTTTTAATTTTGAATATATTTGCTATATTATTTGCATTGAGTATACATATCCTTTGCCCCATGGAAAATTAAGAAAAATGATGGGCGCACCAGTACTTTGCTGATGTTAATGTAAGAAAAGTTGTAATTGAAATATTGAATATTTTTACTAAATGACTTGTTGGGAAAAAATACCAACTTTATTAAAACATGAAACTACAAAATATTTCATATACATGACTCACAGTGAAAAGTTAAACCTTTTTCAGTGAAGAAAGGTTTTGATCTTATGATGCTAAGCAGCCTTTCTCATAGCCATCAGAGGCTTAAAACTTTGCATGTTTTGAAAAAGGTGTTACATGTCTGCAATATTTTTGCAACTTTGTGCTTCAATAATGTTGAACTTTATCACTTATTAAAACTAAAGAAATCAAACATTTTATTTAGCAATACAAAATCAATATGTAATATGAGCACAATAAGATCCAAAAAGGACTCTTGGCAAAACTGCCAACAGTTCCAAAGGAACTAGACCACAGTGCAAACACGAAATTCTACCATTAGCTGGATATAATATGAATATCAAACAAAATGATGACTTAACAAAAAGGAATCATGATACAAACATTTACAAACAATTATTTCTCTAAAAATTCAGGGAAATGACATGAAATCAAAATTAGCAATTGGATGGCTGAGATTGAAATATATCTACCAATTTTATACATGGCTTCATTGTTGATAATTGAAATTCTCAACATGCTTGCGTTTTTCTTTTTTGGGTTAATCATGGAGGTAAAGATATTTAGAACTCCAAAAGTCACAAGTATTAGAAACTTCAGTTACATATATCAGAGGCCAGGAAGGTAACTAACTCCATCTCTTTCAAGAGCTTCATTAACAACAGCACCAAATAATTTAATTTTTACGTGTTTTAGATCGGAAAATATCCATTCGCCACGCCGTGAGTGCAAAAAAAAAAAAATAATAATGCTCATATTTGTTTCGAAAAATACGTTTGTATTCTTGCTAAGTATGATTTGTGAGTGCATTACTCCAAAAATAAAAAGAAATATCGCAACCTGGAAGCCGATGCTAAAAGATTGCTGAAAAATTACATATAAACCCTTAAAGTGCACTTTGCACGTGGCATCAAAAAAACACATGAAAATAAGCCCAAATTGCTAGCATTTAGCATAGAAAAGTCAAACAAGTAGGATTTTGAAATTCAAGTTGGAAACATAGATCTTGGGCAATGAAATATTTTTAAAAAATGTAACATTTTTCAAAATGGGGCGTTTTTTTTTTTTTTTTGTTGTGGTTGTAACTATAAAAATTATTAGGTTTGCTGAATCAATGCCAAGAAGCTATCAGGGTATACTGTCCACTGGTTCGTAATTGAAAATTGAAATTTTCAGATCTACTCTTTTTCTATACAAAGTCCTAAAATCTTTCTTTAAAAGAATTTTGGAGCGTTTTTATCTGGTGAATGTAATTTAAAATACCACCAGGAAAACCTTTTTGCTTTTTTCCCCTCTAAAAAAAAAAAAAAAAAAAAAAAAAAACTTTTTTTTTTTTTGCTCAAAAAATTTTTTCTTTTTTCAACACAAAAAATCAAATGCACTCGCGGGCCGCACATCGCTACGCGGCGGGCCGCATTTGGCCCGCGGGCCGCAGGTTGTGCACCCCTACTCTACAGCATAAATTGAACTAAACGTAGCACCATACTTTCAACCGGGTTAAACACCAGGTAAATATTGCCAATTAGCTTCTTATTTTGATATAGTTTCTTGTTAACATTTACCTAAAGGCAAAAATAATTTATCGGCGCGGGGCCCTTTGCTCCTACAGCATAAATTGAACTAAACGCAGCATCATACTTTCAAACAGATTTAACATGAGTTAAAAATATTGCCAAATAGGTTTTTATTTTGATATAGTTTTTTTTTCTTCATATAAAGGCAAAAATAATTTGTCGGCGCGGGGCTCCTTGCTAGAGCGGGGCCCAATTGTGCAAGATCGGTCCAATCGGCCTAAGACCGGCCCTGTATGTGTTAACATTTTTGTTGCTCTTTTATACCGTGTAAAATTCACATTAAAAAATTTAAAAAATCTATATACATACTAGTTGACCCGGCAAACGTTGTTTTGCCATATAAATAATTTCCTAGTAATTTCTAGTGTTGACAAAAAATAGCTTACTTATTGCAAGTATGTATGTATGGTAGAATGTGTATATTGTATGTATGTAAGAATGTGGTATATGCGTGAAATAAGCATGGAACGCTGTGAACGATGCGGGAATATAAAAATAACAAAAGGCAAACATTATTTTTAAGTTATTATAATTTATTCCTTAAAATTATATATCATTAATTAAACAATTACGACAGTAACACTATTAAACAATATCAATCTCTTAATGCTATAGCGTGAACAATATTTTTTGTTAGTCCATCTTTAGCTAACACAAACAAACTGGATGGTTTACCCACTCGAGAGCATGCCATGTATAATTGTCCGTGTGAAAAACATGGTGTTCTCAAATCTAAGCCACAAACAGACATCGTTTGACCTTGGGATTTGTTGATAGTCATTGCAAATGCCAATCTAATCGGAAACTGAATACGTTTGAATTGAATTGGCACATCTGTAGGTATAATAGGAATCCGTGGTATGAGTATATTTTCACCTCTGAACTTGCCAGTTAAAATCCTGGCTTCGATCACGTTTTTCATTAATTTTTGAATGACTAATCGCGTACCGTTGCACAGCCGGGGCGGGTTCAAATTACGAAGCAAGATAATTGGAGATCCAACCTTTATTTTTTAAAAATTTGTGTCACTTTAATGGTCGTTCATACCCCCCCCCCCTCTAGCAGTGAAAAAAAACTTTATACAGCAGATTTTGCCTAATAACTCAACACTCATGGTGTTTGATACATTTTATTTGTTTGTAATGATGTTTTTTGGTCACAACCAATATGAAAATCACAAAAATAGTTAC